>JAMPIV010011233.1:0-182500 GCA_024509875.1 Oreohelix idahoensis
GGGGGACGACATCATGCCCGCTGGGCATGGGTGAGCCGGTGACTCGCACACTGTGACGACCGAACACCGGAAATATACTATGTAGAGCCCTCCGATCAACATATGGGCATCGTTATTCGAACATGATGCTGCTTGAATTTTATAAGGGGATTGAGTTATGAGTGATATGAGAGTTCCACGTCCGTATTTTAAAAAGGGGAGAGAAAGGGGAAGGAAAGATAATTCACAAAAGAAGGGGGAGGGGAGGCAAGGGGATAGGAGGGAGGGGGTCAGGGGAAAGAACCCATGATAAATTATCTCCCCGTGTGCCCCCACAAATCTTAAAATTTTTTAAATTGTTCTAAGAGACAAAACCATTTCAGCGGAGCGGAATATTAAGCTAACCGTTAAGGGTATTATAGTAATGCAGATGGACTGAATCGAGGATTAATTGTGGTTAGTGAGGTGGGTTCGGTGCCTTACAGTACAGCAGATAGCACTTTGCTTAGAGTGATGCCGTGGAGAGTAGTCATTTTCTGTTTGTAGGGGGTGGTGTATTCCCCCCCCCCTGGGTGTGGTGATCGGGGGGGGAGGAGGTGTAGTGGTTGGGGGTGGGTAGCATGGGCACGGGGAAAAGCGTGTCCTCTAGGACTCTCTTTTCTTGGGGAAATTGTCGGCTATTTGCCAGGGCGACACCTCTGTCTCGGGAATTATGTTGTTTTTCCACGGGGCGGACGGCTATCGTTGGCGTCGGAATGGCGCTATGGAGGCCAGCTTAACATTACTAGGGTAGCCAGTGTGGTATGGAGAAAGGCAGGGAACCGCGCCTTTCGTGTAAGGGCAATTTTGTGAGTGTTTTGCTTGGAAGTGAGCGAACCATCCTTCACACTGTGTGTAGACCTTCCTCCATGTTATCGTGTAATACCTGCATTTCTCGTATCGGGGGCCCGCCGGGCCAGATCTTTGATTTTTCACGTCACTATCCTCTTTAATAGTAAGAGGTGCTCAATTTTAACACGATCGTTTGCGATTTTCTAATCAAATGCTTCTTGTTTGTGTTGCACCTTTATAGGTCATCCTCAAGTAGGGCGTCATTGGTCGAATTTTGAACGGAGAGACAAGGCATAACAAACCTTCTGGCGGGATTTGTGATGGGGGTATTTCTCTTTTTGGGAGGGGATATAGGACTGTTACCCTGATTATTGAGACAGGACTATAGGGCGTCTGCAGCATAGAGCAGGGAGTACTGTTGGCCCCAAGGAGTTTCACTGCGAGTCCGGATTATGCAGGGGCTATGAGACCTCGCGAGTAGTGACCGGGTTGGCGGTTGTGTTTTTTATTTTGTTTTAAAGAATAAAAATTCGATACATTAGGGTATAAAGGAGACTTTGTCTTGTGATGTGGTGTTACTGAATTTGTTCTGAGCGGCACATGAAGGACAGGCAATTCGAAGTCTGACTATACTCCCAAGGATTGCCCCTGTCAGCCTGATTTAGGTGGGGGGGGGGGTTGGGATGTGTGGGACATTTCGGATGGTGTGGAGGGGGGAGCCTGTAGTTGGGGGGGGTTTGTGTTGGCGTCCTGTAACTATCTCAAGGGTTAGGACGGATGCTCTTTCGATGTGTGGCTATCCAGCTATTGGCACATAGAGTAAGTTTGTGGGGAGCGATGATATTCAAGGATTCGTGTCTGGCAGATCTAAACAACAGACATGATCTCTTCTTCTCTCCCCGCCAGCGTTCAGGAAATAGAAAAATATTCTAAGAGACCGTGAGAGGCTGAACATATTATTAGGAATTATATTATATTTTCTATAGCTGCACACTGGTGGATGTAAATCAACCTTTATATTATAGGATCCCGCACTAATCATAGCACTTGCCGATCACGGGTCGTTAGTGTAGGGGTGGGGGTCAGCGTTTATATTTGCCTAAGGCGATGTTTATGTAATATTTTATGTGGGCAGAGTGTCTGGCGGATGATATAGGATCATCAGCACGGGGTAACATCGCTCATTTTTGTTATGATTTTTTCTATCTGTTAACAAATCGTAGATAAAAATAAAGTGTGAATAATATGCCTTTATCTGGGGACATGGGATTATAAAAAATGATGTGTTATGGTGTGGTGTTTGTGTATTTTCTGCTGCTGCCATAGTGGGTTATTGACCTTGAGCCCGTCAATGTGTTGATTAGCAGCGATGTCGGGATTTTTTTTGAAACGTGACTGCATTTCCCCCCCCCCCATGGACCGAACAGATTTGTTAGGTTTAAGGGGTAAAAATCTACGTCCCAAAATAATGCGGGTGGCATGCAACGTTTACACAAGTGCCCTTTTGTTCGAATTGGATATACGAAAGTGGTGCGTTTAATCATTATAGTAAGACTAAGACTTTTACAGGGGCTGAGTGTTCTTGGCCTCTGCGCTTAGGGAGTGCATTATGCGTTGATACTCAGCGGCAACACTTGGACCCTTATATTCGGGTAATGTTCTTACTAAAGTTGCTTACTCTTGATTACATTGCTTTTATCCAGAGGTCAGTGTACTGTTGAAGTACGTCTGAGAACTTGCAAACTGATAACTAGTGGTATTATTGCCTTTGGCCGACGTGCCTTCATCGTTTAGGGTATTTCTGAGATGGCCGACCTACGTTAAGCGGTGTAACAGGTGATGTGACAGATTTCTAGGGGGCGGCGAACTCATCGCGACCCCATAAACAATAACAAACAACAAAAAAATCAGAAGGGTTCTGGGTTCACTTTGGGTATGAATCTAAAGTGTCGATTATATAATCACGGATAGAGACGCCTTCTGAGAACGAGAGGACTTCCGTATGGGGTAGTCTGGGAACCTTCTGATCCCTTGTGGTTCAACAGTGTGGCGTCTGTGTTCCCCGATGGCAGGGCCACTGTCACTATCCGGGATAGGGGTGGGGACAAAGGGGTCCCGAAATTCAAGCCTAGTCCTCGTTACTGGTAGAGCCACGCCGCCTCGTTCCACCGAGCTGTTGTTGTGGTGAGATGGAGGCGGAGCGTTGTGTTCATCTTTCTTTTCTTTTGTATTAAAGCTGGTAGCTTGAGCTCTTTTATTGGGTGAACGGTGTTAAGGGCAGTTTAGGTAAGGAACTATCTGTCATTTGTCGGCTCTTTATTTCTCGAATGATATAGAGAAAATAGATGTTATTAAATCTAAGAGGAAATACGATCTTGGAGTTATAGTCGCTATGGGGTAGCCCTTGAGGTGGTTATTGGAGAGTGTCGTTGCCAATTATCGGTTCGATACTTTGGTTTGCGTCTGTGGGGTGTTACTGTGTGGTGGAAGAATGGGTGATTAGATTCCTTCCCGTGGGGTTTGCCGGACAACCGCCGCTTCAGTCCATTTGGAGGGGGATTTATTTTAGGGAAGGGGCCCCCCCCACCCCCCACCCCCCCCCCCCCTGGGAGCATTATTCAACTATCCCCTTTTTATACTATGTAATCTGGCAATAGCCGTTAGGGTTGGGGAAGTGGCTGTATTGTGCACCCGGTACAAGCTCATTCAAAATTTCTGATTAGCCATAACTAAGGGTCTCACATGTTATGCTAATTTTTCTGTTTTACCATTCAATGACAAAAAAAACTCTCACTTGGTTATACAGGAAAAAGATATCATCTTCGCAGGACGCCCGATTTGGACACCTAATAGCAATCTACTCAATTTAAAGTACAGCCAGCCTGCAGGGATGCGCTCTTCCTGCTTAGCGCCTGCACCTCTTTTCTTCGGCACCGAGTCAGTGCCGTGCCTTGTGGTGGTCACCTTCTTTATTTTCCTATAGGATTTTTGTGGTTTGGGGATAAACTACTCGATCGGTCCCCTAAAGATCACAATGGAAGACATAACTCCCAAAGCTATTGCCTATTGACTTGTGCGGTTACTCAGGTGGTTAAATTATGCTCATGCATGCGGCCTTCACATGAGTCACACACCACCCCTGGCAATATCGCACGTTTTTTCTGGCTTGCCTTGTTTGGCTTGTCTACGGAGGACGGGACTCCTAAATTTGATAAAGCAAAGAAAGAAGAAAAGAGCTGCGGGGCCGGGGGCCGGGGGGGGGGGGGGGGGGGGGGGGGGGGGGGGGTGGGGGGGGGGGTGGATGAGGGAAGGCTCCCCTCCCCCCCCGAATTTATCCCTATCCATCTCGGCGGTGTCTTCCCACCCGTCCTGGTGGCCCGCCTCTGCACCCGCGGCTTCTGCCGGGGCCACCCCTCGCGGCCCACGCACTTGCCAAAATACTCGGCATGCTTCTCGTGGAAGGAATAGAATTTAAAATCGTGAGGACAATAATGTTCGAGGAGGGGATGTCGTTTTATGTTGGTGTGTTTGATGTAAGGGAGATATCTTCAAATAGTTTCAACTAAGGTCCTAAAACCAGTCGGAACAGGGGGGGGGGCGGCGGCCGGGGGGGGGAGAAGCCCCAGGGGCGGGCGGAGCATTATACAATGTTTTAAAGGTATGATGTGCTAAGGTAGTTCAGTTACAGCATGAACTTTTGAAACAGCCGCAGTCCTTCGCTGGCGGTTGTGGCCTTGTGTTGGCCCCGACCCATTTTTCGTTATCGACCATAAGTATAGTCAATGTGGCAGGCGCGGGGGGGGGAAAATGCATTCGTGGTTATTTTTTCCGCGCATCCCAAAAAAAAAAAGATTATATTCGTTATATTCGGAGAGCACGAAAGGGGGGGGGGGTTGTTATACTAACTTTTGTAGCACCATGATTCCATGGACTCATTGAGTATATAGCTGGAGCAAGAGGAGGAAATACAACTTCAGTTTGGAGCTTCTTATGGTGTCCACAAATCAGCCATTGATGTAGATAAAACGGGAGAGGGGGTGGGGGGGGGGGCGGGGTGGGGGGTGCGGGGGAAGGGGGACGAGTAGAAGAGGAGGCGGGGAGGGGGGGGAAGAGCGGGAGGGGAGGGGGAGGGGAGTAGAGGATAGGGGCGGGGGGGGGCGGGGGGGGGGTGGGGAGGGGGAGGGGGGCGAGGGGGGTCGGGGAGGCGGGAGTGGGGAGGGGGGAATAGGGGGGACGGGTAGGCGGGGAGAGGGGGTGGGGGTGGGGGACAAGTAGGAAGGGGGCGGAGTGGGCGGCGGGGGGGGAGGGGGGGGGTGGCGTATGGGGTGGAGTTGGGGTGGCGGGGGGGGACACGAGGGCTATAGTACAGGATTACTGGGTTTGTGTATGTACGTGCCCTGACGAGTCAGGTTTGTGTATGGCGAGGTTGGTTGCGTGGATGATTGGAGGAGACGGAACTGTTAATTGGATTCACAAGTCAACCTCATTGGGGGTGGCGGTTGAAGGTGTCGGGGGATTCAGTTGACTGAGCGAACACACGTGAGCGGGGACCGCCAGTTGTTTTTTTGTGTTTCTTGTGATAATTTTTTATTTTGTGGAGGGTCTTTTTTTCCTTTTGTTTATTATTTTTATTTTATTTGTCTATTTTTTTAGTCTTTTTTAGATATTTTTTTTTCTTTTTTTTTTGAGTTTGGGTGAGTCGGTTTGTGGCAGTATAAACGCTGGAGGAGGGAGGTTGAGAGTTGGTGGGGATGATGGAACCTGTTCACGGCCCTCGAAATCAACTCCATACATAAACAAAATAGACATAATAGGTGTGGTGCGATTGTGTGTGTTCATAATGGGGTGTGGGGGAGATAGCAGGGCGCAGAGCAAAATATACATTTGTTTAATGGTATGGAGATCCTGGTTCATGAATTAATACGGAGTCGAATGAGACTAGCAGTACGGTTGGACGGAGCGGAAATATTGTTTTTTTAGTCGGAAAGGCTGAGGATCCAAATTTATGCAAATCACCCCAGCCCGGGGGGGGGGGGGGTTGGTGGGGGGGGGGGGGGGGGGGGGGGAGCGGGGTGGGGGGGGGGGGGGGGGGGGGGGGGGGGGGGGGGGGGTGGGGAGGGGAGAGGGGAGGTGGGGTGGGGGGGGGGGGGGGGGCGGGAGGGGGAGTGGAAGGGGGGGGGAGGGAGGAGGGTGGGGGTGTGGGGGGGGGGTGGGTCTGGGGGGGGGGCGGAACGAAGGCAGGGGCTGAAGGGGGGGGGGGTGGACTTGTGGGGGGGAGGATAAAAGATGGAAAAAATAAATAAATATAAAGTTACAATAGAAATTGATGAAAGCTGTTGTATAAGAGCAGGTGGTTTGTTGAGATTTCATGGGGGTTTATGGCCACACAGAGCCAACACACTGCGAGCTTGTAAGTTTTGCCTAATTTGCAAATGAGCCACTTCCTAACAGCCGCTGGCTGGTGAATCGGGGGAAACGGTAATATGTAACAATTGCGGATCATTGTATGCGTAAGGGATCGTCAGTAGGAGCGGGGTTTTGGGTGGGAGGGTGTGAGGACCCCGCGGGGGTGGGTGGCTGGCTTATAGTAGGGGGTTTTTTATCTTCATAATCTTTCTACTCTTACATCTTAGATTTGGGGTGGAATTGGCGTTTTGAAAAGCTCTACGCCTTATTTTGCATTTATGTATTATGGAAATGTATATTGATGCTATTCTATTGAGGTATGTTACTCTGGCTGATATTCTGAAAGTTTTGAGTAAGCAGCATAGAGAGTTTTTACTAACCTGCTCTTCCTAATGATTTGAGAAAGAGGAAAAAGCTGTTTTGAGAAACGATGACGTTAGGAACCAGGTCTGTAACCACACATCAGAGGAGGTTCGAGGTGTGGTCATGTGAATGTGAATAGTTGTTAGGGTTTGTCTTAAACGGCGCCTAGCCTTTTAACGTGACGCCACCGCTGGGTGGGAACCGTGCGGCATAGAACCTGGGCAAGCGCACTCCTATAACTCTTTCTAACCACGGCTCAAGCCGGGCGTGGGGAGTCCCCCCGGCGGGCTCACTGGTTGGGGCATTGGGATTGGGTGGTCCCCGGACCTGTCTGCCGGGCAGGCGGAGTGTGGCCGGGATAGCGATGGACTAGTGGGGGGTGGGTTGGGGGGAGGGAACTTTATGGGAAGTTATAAGATGACGAATAACCATGAGGGAAGAGAGGGCGGGGGATGGAGGGTGTGGGAGGGTAGGGGAGGTGTGTAGGTTGGGAAGGATTTGCCCAATGCATTTTGTTCTAATTGTTCACCGCTCCACATACCCGCTTCTCCGCGGCCCCCACCCCTACTAAACTATTCGGTCGATGGGGGGCGGGGGGGCAAAGGCGTTCTGCTTCTGTTGTGTTTACTTCCCCCTTGCAGGCGGTTGTTGGGTCGGGTGGTGCTCATTCTTTTGGTGTGTTTTTAAAAACCAATCTTCAGTAGGGCTCGTTTTTTGAGTCTCTTGATTGATTCTAGTCTTCAGCGATCTGTTTACTTCTAGAGTCTTCACATATAACGTGACATTTGGGGATGAGTTAATGTAACACTATATATCCTTATCTAAGCTGCTGACTTTTACCACGTCGGTTAATGTCTTTAAATGATGGGTGTGTTAGGTAATGTTCACCTTTAATACGAATGATTGCGTGTGAGGTTGAGCGGAATAATGCTATATACAAATGAATAATGCCATTAGATTATTACTCATAACGTTTTTTTTATAGAAAGTTGTACTCATCTCAAAATATGCACAGTGAAGGACCTGAGACATCAAACTAAAACTGCATATTTCACTGGTCATTTAATAACAATACAGAATGGCTATCAGTTGTTCATTGCTGTGAACAGTGCATTGTTGCAGGTCATCAACACTGACTTCAAATGTGAAAAATGCCATAATTCATCTCAAATGATAAATGTGTTATCAGCATTCAAAGTGTGTATACATAATTTTTAAACACCATGTGTAGTGTTTCTGATTCCTGATAATCCTTTTAATTGCTGATATCTAATCATGGTATCATTTCCCCTTCCCAATTATTGTAAATAAAGTAAACTGAAAGTGTAAAACTGTATGGATATGTGTGTGTGTGCTTTCCTACTTCCTAAAATGTCTCCTGATTTTTTTTTTTTTTTTTTGTACGCCCGCTAATACTCGAGGCGAAATCTCAGGTTATTATTTTTTATGTCTAACCTGAAATTGATTTTACGTGAGTATCCCTTTATTTCTTGTACAGAGACAGGTGTCCCTCGCCATTCAGGCAAATACTCGCCGATTTCGGAGGTACCCATTGCAGCTGGGTCGGCTCAAGAGCCGCCAGTCCCTGGTCGACGACACTCCTTCAAATGTCCTCGCCAGGTCTCGAGTTAATCCAGTCCAAATCCCGGTCGACGAAAAATCCTCAAATGCCGTCGCCCGGGTTTGATCCTGTATCACCCGGTCGCCAGAGCGGTGTTGTAACCACTACGCTAGCGCGGCTCCTGATATCTGCCATGGTGTTGATAAGGGGGAGGAGGGTGGTAAAGCCTGGGGATTATACCTAAGCCACTATGTATTTGTCATTATCAATATATATTATGAGAACTTCACTAGACATTCAATTTTCTGCCATTCTCTCACTAATCTTTATATATTAATTTGTTTGTTCTTGTTATACACTGTTTTACAATTCTGTGTAATTACAAAGTCTGTCTATTCTAAACCCCTGTTCTACACTCATGGGTAAATTTCATTGCTGCAAATAATCTAATATTGTTATTCTCTGTTGGTCATACCTCTTATATTTTAGTAGGAAATGCTCCATATTATTGTCTTGTAGACATTATGCCCAGTAAGGTTCATCTATTCTAAAATAGCCTACTCACAGTTGTTGTAGTCTAAGTAGTTTCTTATTGCTGGGAATTTTTAGTTACCTGACACCTAGATACCTGACCCTTTCTTGATGGAGCCTTAGACAACTTATATGCATGTCTCTTTTTCAGTCTTTTGTCCCTTGCTATAGTCACTATTATTTAAATTAAGCTTTCCATCTCTGTAGATTTACTTTTCTTGGTTTCTTCATCTGCCTTTTCATATCATTCTTTACCTACAAGAGAGGGTACCCAAGCTGTTAAAACTGAATAAACTTTAAAGTCTAAATTATAGATTTGCATTTGCCAGAAATATTTCCTCCGCTATATCTGGTCTTCTGCATTCTTCTAAATTTCTTAGAGCTTGGATCGCTGAAACTGAGTCTGTTAATTTAACTCTGGGTTAGATAATAATAATACCTTCTCCTCTATATCTGGTCTACTACATTCTCACAAGTTTCTTAGAGCTTGAATTACTGAAAATGAGTTTGTTAATTCAATTCTGTGTTATATGATAATAGTGGCTGATTTTCTTTCTATACTTAAATTCTACATTTAACATTTTTAAATCATGACATTGTAAAATTGCTGCTATATTATAACAACCTTTTAAAAATATTATTTTTTAATATTAATATCACAAATGACAAGCTTATCGATGACAGAGCCAATAAGAAGTTTATTGTTGTAGACAGCTGCAATTGATGAGCCACTGATGAGGTCACCGTGGTCATAAAATAACTCTGTGATGTCCTCGGAGACAACTTTCCCATCTTTCAAAGGTAACTTTAAAACCTGTATGATGATAAGGGGAAAAATATAAAACTCTTGTAAAAGAAAGGAAAAAACACAGTGAGAATAGAACTGAAAAAAGTATTTCTAGACAGCCTGCAATGATGACAAACTGAAGTAAATAACTGACCAAAAATTTAGTGTAGAAACATTTTTGGTCACCTGATTTGTTCTCTGTTCAAAGAAAACAATGAAATTCACACAGAAAATAAAGGTTATTGCTATTGTTGATCAGAATCTACATCATTGCACTTCAGGCAAACCCATAGGTGCTCAGTCTCCCTCAGCAAATGTCGAAGGGTATAAATGCTAATTGTTCCTGTTGCGCACTGGTTGTATATACGCCGGATGCATCCTCTCTTTTGTTCATCCCTGCTGGTTTTAGGTTTGATGCCAAATTCCAGCAGTCTTAGTCTTGATGATTCATCGATTGCAGTGTCATTCTGTAATAGGCGATCATGAATTGCCCTCAGTATTTCTCTTTTATCCATGTCCAATGCACCTTCTATGAGTGCTCTTGAAGCTAGTCAGTCAGCTATTTCATTGCCGCGTACCTCTGCATGACCAGGACAGTAGATCCATATCAGTTCTTGAAGATTCGATGCTTCTATGGAGGTTTTCCATTCATGTTCGAGCCATCCATTTTGGACCTTTCGAAGCATGGATTGTGACTCTGATACAATAACTACCTTTGTTAATAAAGTCTCAGACAGCCATCTACCTCCATTTTCATGCTGAAGGTTGTTATCAAGTAAGCCCTGCTATGTTCAGTGATGGTTCTGCCCTATACTCTAGCAGAAAAGCCCCACCCTGATTTATTACCACAGATTACAGACCCATAAGTGCAAACACAATGGAATCATCATCCCCAGCATTACCATTTATCAGTTGATCAATTTCCAGCTCTGCTCTCCCACTGTCCAAAGTTCTGCACTCTCTACCACGGCTGATGATGACTTGTTGGTAGTACATCCAGTTCTCATCTGACTTACTCCACTCTTCTTCCTTGAATATATTTTCAACTGTGGTCACCTTATAGTCGCCTCTGTCTGCACCATCAATGACATTCCCCTATTTATTCTTGCTCCGTTGATGTCAGCTATGTTCCCATGCAGGGAATGCCTTCTGTCTGTGGTTACTCAAATACACACTTTTACCTGGGCCACCGCATATCTTGATCTAATTGACACCAATCCAAGCTATATACAGGGATATGTCAGTGGATGTCCTCCAGTTAAAGGCAGACAGTCATCAATAAAATTACAAGTATTTGCAGCAAGATTCAATGGTGAAACATTACAAGGTCTGCATCCAAGAAACCTATGTAAACCAGAACCGCAAATTCAAAGGAAAATAGTGGTTGAACAAAAGTAAGGAATTTAATTCTGACACAGAACTCTCTGCCAAACAAACAAACAAAAAAATAAAAAAAAAACAAGTACAATACCAAACAAGAAGGCAATCACAGAAAGCTGACGTTCTGATAGGTCAGAAAAACATTGGCATATACAAAATATACTACACGCAATGACACCCATGGCAGTGACCAAATTGTCCAACGATAACTGTATTTGGGAGTGTGGCATTAGTAGTCTCTCAGAAAGGTGAAACAGATGCCAGAAAAGAGGAAGTAGAAATCTGGGACAATACATAACAACAGGCAGCTAATCAACAGTCAAGAAAACTACCAACCTTTTATCAAAGTCTTGAAAAACAAAATTCTAAACCTGGCCTTTGTCACAAAAGGCTTAGTATCAAATAGGCAGAACAGTACAAAATTAGTTGTAAGGAAGTAACAATAGATCATTAAAATTAGCAGTGAATCTAAAGTTGCACATCATCAATACAAGCCCCTTCCATGATGGAACTAGATAAGACAAACTGGGTCAAATTCACAGAACTAACAGTTAACCACTGTTAATAAACCAGCTCTTATCACAAAAAATGTGGAGGAAATGATAGAAAAAAAAATCAATAGATTGGTTTGGTTTTAAGGACCCTCTTCATTGCACACGGACAACTCCATGAGTGCTCCGATCTTCTCCCTTAGATCACACTAGGAGGATCTCAGCACAGTGTGTGAATTCCATAGCACCGGCGAGGATCTCAATGTGTGTATAAAGGAATCATACATTCTGTAAATATTTCTGTTGTGGGTAGGTTTCCTAATTTTTGTAAATTTTGCCAGGGCAGCAGTCATATGGCCTACTCTTTACGATTTCCAACTGCAGAGGGATTTTTAACATGCGCAACATGCTCACCGGACCTCCTATTTTGTTGCCCTTATCCGAGAGGTCTAGGCATCCAATCTCACTACCCAGGATATTAGGGTGATGTATGATATCATTAGGACTCTCTGGTTCTGAAAAAATTGTCCATAAATGATATTTCCTGTGCTGGGATCAAACCCAGTACCTTAATAATTAGAGGTAGATGTCATACCTCTTAGCCAGTCTGACCCCAAATCAATACAGCAATCCTAAAAGCAGCAAAGGAATCAATTCCTTGAGGAGCCAGATGTTGTATGGAGGTTATGCAAGTTTTAGTGATGCAGAATTAGGATGATGATGATAAACAATCCACGATGGAAAATACAACTTACTGATGATGGTGCTAATTCACTTGGATCTTGGATATGTTTCATAATTTTGTATAGTATTGGATGTGCTCCTGTGTATAGTGCATCCCCTGACTGAGAAAGATGCAAGTTGTCTGGCAGGGTATAAAGGTCCACTGACTGATGCTGAACAAGTGAATTGTCACCTTTAACTTCATATACACTCACAGCTCTACTGAAGGGCAGGTTCACGTAAAGGTATCTGGATGACGTAAGGTAAGTTCATCACAGTAAAATAAAAATGCTTGGCAGCAAAAGTTGCAAAGAAAAAATTTGATGACATTGGATGGTTTGAAACTTATAAAGTGCAGAAGGTCTAATTAGATGCATTAGAAAGAATAATATTGTGAAATATTATTATTACCTACTTGAGTAGTTTGCTGAATGTGTTGATGTGAATGTGCTAGTAGTGCAATGTCATCTGCATATTCCAGATCCAGGAAAAAATGGATAGACTTAATAAGTTTAGCCAGCAGGTGGGCTTGAACATCAATTTAAAGAAGTCAGAGGTCATGACGCTCAATGTGAGCAACCCTGAGCCCATATCAGTAGGGAATCAGCAACTGGTACAGACAGACACCTTCACATACCTAGGATGCATAGTAACACCAGACGGCGGGGCAGGCAAAGACATCAACATCAGAATGAATAAGGCAAGAACAGCCTTTTTTTAGCCTAAACAACATCTGGAAGTCCTCTCAATACAGCACAAGCACAAAATTAAGATTAAATCAGAGCTGTGTGCTTTCTATGCTTCTCTATGGTGCAGAATGTTGAAGAGTTACAGAGAAGGAAATGTCGAAACTGTCCTCTTTTCACACAACATGCCTAAGAAAAATTCACCGAATCTTTTGGCCAAATACCATCACCAATCAAGATCTGCTTACTCTGAGCAAGCAAGAGGACACGCACACCATCATAGCTGGCAGACGCTGGAGCTGGGTTGGCCATGTCCTCAGAAGAGATCCCGATGCTATCACAAGAACAGCTATGCTTTGGACCCCTGAAGGAAAATGAAAGAGAAGCCGACCAAAAACAACCTGGCGGAGGACTGTGGAGGCTGAGATGCAAAGAATGAACCAGAGTTGGGGCACTGTACGAAGGATGGCCACCGACCGACCAATGTGGAATCAATTTGTTGTTGCCATACAAGACGCCACTAGGCGTGATGGCCACTGACTGCTTTGAGGTCAGCGGCTAAGGATCAAAGAAGAAGAGAAGAGTAGTTTGCTGGGCTCTCTAATGACAACTGATCCCTCAGGCATGTCCTACAAGGCTTCTAATCCTGAAGTTGGAGACATCATCATTATAAAACACAGTGCTACAGAAAAAACTACTGCAAGGGAGGCCGGCCTGTAGCAGGTAATCTACTGCTCCCACCATGCAGGAATGTCATAAAAGGCAACTAAGGTGAGGTTTCCAGATTTCATAGGGTCTACTGCTGTGTTAGTTTTTTGTTTTTTTTTATGTAAAACTTTTGCCTCGTTTTGGCGAGGTGCGTCCCATTCAACCTAGTCGGTTATATTAGGGCGCATGTCCAAATATAAAAGACCCTTAGGTCTGAGACATAATGTGCTGTGTTAGTATCATGTTCCATCTGAAGCAAAAAGTTGAAAGAGAAATGTCTTCAATAGGCTCAGAATGAGTTCATGTATGACAGTGATGTGTGTTTTATGTTTATGAAGAGTTCTGAGAATGAGTTCATGTATGACAGTGATGTGTGTTTTATGTTGAAGAAGAGATCTGAGAATGAGTTCATGTATGACAGTGATGTGTGTTTTATGTTTATGAAGAGATCTGAGAATGAGTTCATGTATGACAGTGATGCTTGTTTTATGTTGAAGAAGAGATCTCAGAATCATTTCATGTATGACAGTGATGTGTGTTTTATGTTGAAGAAGAGATCTAAGAAGAGTTTATGTATGACAGTGACAGGTGTTTTATGTTGAAGAAGAGGTCTCAGAATGAGTTCATGTATGACAGTGATGTGCGTTTTATGTTGAATAAGAGATCTGAGAATGAGTTCATGCATGACAGTGATGTGTGTTTTATGTTGAAGAAGAGATCTCAGAAAGAGTTCATGTATGACAGTGATGTGTGTTTTATGTTGAGGAAGAGATCTCAGAATGAGTTCATTCTGACAATGATGTGTGTTTTATGTTTAGGAAGAGATCTCACAATGAGTTCATGTATGACAGTGATGCCTGTTTTATGCTGAGGAAGAGACTTGAGAATGAGTTAATGTATGACAGTAATGTATAGTTTATGTCGGGAAAGAGATCTGACAAAAAGTTCAAGTATGAACAAGGTTAGGTGTTTGATTAATTTTGAGAAAGAGATCTAAAAATAGTTAATTTGTAACAGCGATGAGTGGTTTACGTTCAGAAATAAATCTGAGTTAGTTCATAAATAACCGTCAGTGATAATGACAAAGGTAATTTCAACAGACTGTGGCAAATAATTCTTGTGAGTAGAATGAAAAGAAAGCAAAGATGTTTTTGTGGCAAAGTGTTTTGCATGATGCAGCTGCTAGCCTTGACTTGGTCACCTCCTTTGACAGGACTGGTTTAGGCAGTGGTCATTTTATTTTGCTATCTCCTCAGAAGTATCTGGAAGGAACTCGAAGCAGAAGTATATACAAGTATACTGAAGCACATTAAAAACGCACCACTATTACCTTGTATATATACTGATGTCGAGAAGCTGGAAAAAAAAAGTGTGGGAATGGATTTTCCCCATGTTTGTCTTGAGGTAGAGAGTGAATGGCTGCTGGAATGGAAAGTGCATGATTCAACCCACGGGTTTGTGTACAGACTACATGAAATCAATGAAAGTTACACGTGCAACACGATTCCCAACAGCTATGACCCTGAAAATGTGTACGCGTTGTGGCAGTATACTCGGTATAAAAAGGCTGTTGAGACAAAACACCCAGTACATGTGCTTGAAATGCCACGACTATCTGAAAATGACCGCCAACGAGCCATTGGTATGTTGGAGACCGTAATGAGCTCACGGGCCATTGCCAGAAGGATGAATTGCCACCACAGCACTATTGTACGTCTCAATGAATGTTACGGAACCACTGGCAGTGCCCGGGATAGACTTCGGAGTGGCCAACCACGAGTTACTACCCCTGCGCAAGAACATCATATTGTGCTGAGTCACCTAAGGAATCGTTCTCTCCCGGCAAGTCAAACAGCAAGAGCAATAGTGGGTAGACGTGGGCAAGTCTCTCGAATGACAGTCATACGACGACTCAGAGATACAGGCCTTACTGCAAGACGACCTTATGTTGGGTCAAACTTGACTCACAGACATCGTCAGCAGCGCTTGCAATGGGCAGAGCAACATGTCAGATGGACTAGACTGCAGTGGAATGCTGTCCTATTCACAGACAAGAGCAGATTCAACATATCCTTTGCTGATGGACGTATGCGGATTTGGCGACGGTGTGGAGAGCGCTTTACAGATTGCTGTGTTCGTCAGCACAACTGATTTGGAGGCGGCAGTATTCACATTTGGGGAGGATTCAGTTTTCACCATCGCTTGCCTCTTCACGTCTTCCGTGGAAATGTTAATGCTGTGACATATCGAGATGAGGTTCTGGATGCATTTGTTGCTCCTGCGTTTACAAATTATCCAGAATTGCAGCTTCTCCAGCAGGATAACGCACGTGCGCACACCGCATGCATTACGCAGTAATATCTACAGCAGCAGAACATTGTGACGATTGATTGGCCTGCCCTATCACCAGACATGTCCCCTATAGAACATCTATGGGACGATCTTGGACGCACAGTCTACAGGTAAGGTTCTCCAGCTAATCTGCAACAGCTCGAAGCTGCTCTTACATGTGAATGGGACTTGATTCCCCGGAATTTCCTTCAGAGACTTGTGCGTTCCATGCTGACCTGCTACCAAGCTTGTTTGCAAGCACACGGTGGACATACCAGATACTGAGGATAGTGTGAATGAATTTTTTTATTGGTTGCATTCTTGGTTTTCTCCCTTGCCTGCACAGAATGCAATGAATTTCATAACAATCAAATGTACAAATTAATGACCAGCATGGATTCATAGGAAAATGAATAAAGATTCCAAATATGTAAACTTGTAAACACTTATATTTACATTTCACACTCTGTTCCTGGATTATACAGGTGGTGCATTTTTAATGTGCTTCAGTATAGTTGTTGTGTTAGGTCATTATAACATCATGGTTTATCTTTAGCTGGTGTAATAAACCTATGAGAACATAGCTGACATCAAGAGAGATGGAATAAAGAGAGGGAATTCATAAATGGCACAGGCAGGTACAATGACTGGGCATATGACTAAAGCTGAAAAACACATTCAAGGTGGAAGAGCGAAGTACATCAGGTGAGAACTAGACAATCTACCAGCATGTCGTCACCTGCCTAGTTAGGAAGTGTAGAAATTGGTGCAGTTGGTAAGCACAGCTAAAATTTAAATTGATAAATGATCATGCTGGGGATGATGACACCATCATACACATTGATGAGTCTGTACTCCATGGTAAGAAATCACGGGGTTTCTCCACCAGAGTTAGGAGCAGGGTCATCGCTGAATAGAGTGGAACATACATGATAACAAACTCCAGCATGAGAATGGAAACAGAGGAGCTACTGCAACCCTATATTAACACCATATTCCCAATATGCCTCAATGGGCATGTAACGGGTTCCTTTACCTTTACCTTTACTGCAACCCTAAGCTGACTGTCTGAAACTCCATTAATCAGGGCAGTTATTGTGCCAGACTCAGACGGTCTAAAATGGATGCCTATGTCATAAATGGAGAACATAAACAGAGGCCTCAAATCTTCAGGAAGTGGTGTGGATATAATGTCCAGGTCATGCAAGAGTACGTGCAATGAGAGAGCTGAGACCAACCATGAGAGCATCCATAGTAAGGACATGGGATATGCATAAGGGATTCATAGAACATCCCATCCACATGCTTATTGAATGTATTATTAGAAACAGCTAAAGATAGGAACTACCGATAACTGTGACATCAATAAAATTACTGCTGAACATCTGCTTCAAAGATGCCCAACTTATGAGCAGCAAAGAAAGCTTATATGGCCATCACCAGTCCCATTCCTGGAAGAAGAAGAATATCACTTTTCTTTTTCCTTTCACCTATCTCAACTACTAAATAGCTTGATTAATTTTTTTTAATAGTTTTTTTACTTACAATTACTTTCTTGCAAAGAGCGTTACATTACAACTATCTCAACTATTTGTCTTGTCCTGACCCACCATCACTGAGTATTAGCTCTTAGTGATTTTGATGCCATAATGTGAACCTGTGCAGTTCTGATAAGTTGTTCAGGTCTGCTATATAGAGTATTTTCAATAGTTAGGTTCTTTGGTAGGAGGAGTTGTCTCATATCTTGCAGTGCTGGGCATAGCAATTGGTAATGTTCCACTGTTTTGCATTGGTGTTGGCAGGGGCTACAGTTTGGACTGTTTTTTTTTCTTTTTTTGTCAATTCTATCTCTATGAGAGTTAAGTGAGCAGTTCCTTGTTCATAATCTAAAAATTTCTTTTTGATGTTTATGTTCAAGATGATTTATAGCATCTTTCTTAGATGGTGCTGGTAGATGCTTGAACAGCAGTTTTAGCCATTGTTCAGGCGTTTAGCTAGTTCTCTTTGTAGCGAAAGTTTTTCCTTGTGTGATGATGGTGGTAGAGAAGAAGTAGAATCTCTCTCCAGAAAGTATGAAGTTCCAGTTCCCGAGAAGTACACTGGTATCACAATTGAGCTACGGCTGTGAATACTCTGAGCTGGACAATAGATTTAGGCTTCAGAAGTATACGGTGCCACTTTCGCTATAGTAACCCTATGTGATAATATAATTAAATTAGAAAAAGTAACTCAAAATTTAACAGTTAAAAATTTTACCAAGTCAACTGAATACAATTTCATAATTTATTATGTACATCTATATATCCTTGTAATGAGAAATGGGTGTTGGAAGAAGGTAAAATGTATGATTATTTATAGTTACAAATTAAAATAAATAATAGTAAAAATCTTGGATGAATCTTCCAATGAATTTAGAACAGTCTGTCACAGTATATTTTTGATATATCATGCTATCTAGTCTTTAGTTGTTATCATAATCGACATTCGCATTAGAAACTGCTCACAGGATTTGTTGGATTGAATAACACATAAACTCATCTGGTATTTGTTCGAGGTTCCTGAGACACACTGATGATCAGGAAGACTTTCCTTCAGCCCGCCCTATAACTACGGGGGACTAGGGTGTTGAAGATTGGTTGACCTCTAGGCTTCAGTTAGCAGGGTCAACGGTCCTCAAGTCTTTAGTTACTCGAACATGAGCTTGATCAGGAATGATCATAAAACTCGATCATAAAAACCCTCTTAGGATTAATAAGCTCACGGTGAGACTGTATTGGCTGAATTTAATCTGCCCTGCATGCAGCGTGAAAAAAGAACTTTTCTTGCAGATGCTGTCTTCAAGTTTCTCACTCTGGCTTCTGGATTTGGTGTGTGTGTGTGTCGCGCATGTGTGTGTCGCGTTACACATTTTTTAACAAACGAAGCAAGTGGTACCAAATCTCGCTACAGAGCCCTCTTCTTTAAAACAGTGCATGCACGGTTAACTTTTTGGTAACTCATGCTGCAGTTTCTCCTTACTTTTCTGTCTCTATATATCTCCTTTGACAGGATGACGACTTAAAAAATCGGGTCCAAGATTGTCCCGTCCTGGAATGTATCTCACATTGAACGAATATGGAGATAACAGTAAACTCCACCTTAAAAGTCGTGAATTAAATTTTTTAGACACTGCTAAAAACATCAAAGGCTGGTGATCGCTTTCCACAATGAAGTGTTTCCCGTAAAGAAAAGCGGCAAATTTATCGATCGACCAGACCAAAGCAAGGCATTCACGTTCAACTGTAGAATAATTTCTTTCAGCTGCATTTAACTTTCTACTGGCAAAAGCTACTGGTAGTAGCATATGTGGCGATGTGTCTGCCCGCTGTAGTAATGTTGCTCCGATGCCTACATTGCTAGCATCCGTTCTTAGTACGAATTCTTGTGTGAGATCGGGAAGGGCAAGGATAGGTTTATTTGTCAGCTTATTTTTCAACTCTGTATAAGCCTGTTCACACTCCGCGGTCCATTGTATTTCATCCGGCTGACCTTTTTTGGTTAAGTCGGTTAATGGCGCGCATAATGAGTTAAAATAGGGTATATCTTTCTGATAGAAACCGCACAGTGACACAAAGGATCTTACATCCTTCTTAGTTTGTGGTCTTGGTGCTTTTCTCATTTTCTCTACATTCTTTGGCTCAGGAGACATTTGCCCTGTAGAGATAGTGTGACCTAAAAATTCCAGTTCCTCACATCCAATATGACACTTAGTTGGACGTGCTGTCAATCCCGTTTCTCTCAGTCTATCTAACAACATGGAGAGCGCTACTATGTGTTCCTCAAATGTAGTGGTAGCAATCAGAATATCATCCATGAAGTTGGTGATATGAGGATTTTGTAATGGTTCCAACAATTTCCTCATCATTCTGGAGAAGATACTTGGAGCATTCTTTAAACCAAATGGGAGTACATTGAACTCATAATGTCCATCCGGTGTACTAAAGGCTAACAGTTTCCTAACTTCTGGTTTCACTGGTATTTGGTAGTATCCCTTGCTTAGATCTACTTTTGAAAAATACCGAGCCTTACTCAATGTAGCAAACAACTGATTGGTGTCAGGTAATGGGTCTACCTGAGATTCCGCGAAAGCATTTAGTTTCCTATAGTCAATGCATAACCTGTGTTCACCACTAGGCTTCCTTAATAGCACCACACTTGAGCTGTAGGGAGATTCAGACTTTGAAATAATTTTCTCTTTTAAGAGATAGTCAATCTTATCCTTGAGTGCTTGTCCTTTCGCATAAGGTATAGGGTATGTCCGCATACAAAATGGTGTAGGGTCAGTAATCGTCATGTCATACTCTAACAGATTAGTACACCCCGGCTTATCTGTGAGTACATCAGCATGGACCTCTAACACCTCCTGAACCTTTTTCCTCTGCTCAAGAGTTAAATGTTCACTCTCATTAACCTGAGCATAGCTTTCTGTAGTTGTTAGGGGGTATTCCATGGAGGAAATTGATTCATCCTGCATTTCTGTTGCAATGGCCAGGGTCATGATATGTGCAATTTCTGATGCTTCCCTGTCATAATACTTTTTAAGAAGGTTGACATGATATACCTTCTCCTTTCCTTTCTTGTCAATCTTATAATTGGTCCTGGAAAGTTTTTCCAATATGTCATAGGGACCCTGCCATCCAATTTGCAGTTTATTATTGCTGCTGGGCAACAGTAACAGAACTTTTTCTCCCACCTCAAGTTCCCGATCTTTTGCTGTTTTATTGTAGTAAGCAGCCTGCTTCCTCCTGGCCTGTCTCAAGTTATCATTTGCCAGTTTCCAACTTGTTTTCAATCGAGATGTCAATTCGTTGACGAATTTGTATGAAGAAGTCACGGTTTCTTCTGCTTTTTCATCAGTCCGCAACAATGCTTCCAGTGGACCTTTGATTGGTCGTCCAAACAACAATGTAGCTGGAGCCAATCCTGTGGAGTTATGTGGGACTTCCCTATATGCAAATAGTGCAGAGGGTAAGTATGTGTTCCAAGTTTCAGACTAGCCAACTTTCTAAGGATTGAAATGAGCGTGCCATTGAACCGCTCTACTTGACCATTCCCTTGGGCATGGTACGGGCTACAGTGATAATGTCTAGCTTGAAATATCCTGAATACTTCTTGTGTTAGCTTTCCCCTAAACTGAGAACCATTGTCAGTCAATATTTGATGTGGGAAACCTAATCGGGTGAATATTGTTAACAGTGCCTTTGCCACATGTTTCGAATCTATCGATGACATTGCTACTGCCTCTCCCCACATAGAGCAAGTATCGACCAAGGTTAAGATATATGCATTTTTCTTCTTGGTCCTACTGAGGGGTCCAACAATATCCACCGCAACACGTTCGAAGGGCGTTCCCATAATGGGCATTTCTCTCAGTGTTGCTGGTGCAGTCCTATGTTTAGGAGCTACTCTTTGGCATTCTGGACAGGATCTCACATACCTCTTTATGTCCTCTGTGATCCCTGGCCAAAAGTAGTGACAGGCTATCCGTTGTCCAGTGGCCCCTATTCCCATATGTCCACTGAAGGGTATAGCATTTCCTAGCTTCATAACCTGCTCCCTGTATGATTTTGGCACTACAAACTATCCATGTCCTTTAGGTCCTGTTCCAGCTTTTCTATATAGTAGGTCATTTTTCATATATGTCTCCTTTCTCTGGAGGGTTATGGCTTTTAGGTAATTTGCCAAAGCAAGGCTTCAATGTACTGTCAGCAGTTTGAGCCTTTCTCATCTCTTCTGGATAAGTATTGATGATAGTGTCCTCCTCTTTCCTAGAGCTTGCCCTGGTCTGGACTGTTGCCATCACTATGGGTCGTATAGGTTCTCCGAGAAAGACATATCTACATCATAGTATTAATGGGTAGATAGGGTTGTCCATCACTGCTACTTTGATCTCTCCTTCCACATAGTGAGATCTTATGTTGATTTGGGCTATGGGCAGTGTCATGGTTCCTGCTCCCTTGACTGGTCCTCTGATTTCCACGGTTTCTGTGGTTATCTGTTCAGGACTCACCAGAGAAGAGCACACTACTGAGTCAAAGTCCAAGCCTGTATCATATAAGCACAGTACTTGGGTGCCATTCAAGGTCACTTCCTCACAGACAGGGGGATGATGGAGGTCTTTCTGACTATCTGCCAGGTCCTTCCTTCCCTTGTTCCCTGTGGTAAGGCATGCAGCGTGATGAGGAGGGTTTTTCTGTCTGCATTCCGCAGTATTGTGGTTACTCATTTGGCAAGATTTACACCACTTTCCTTCCTTTCTTGAAGGTTTCTTATCTGAGCCTAGAGGGTTTTTGTCTTTATAATCAGTTCTGTATTTGTTCTTGTTGGAATTGTCCCTATGTTCATAGTTGGTATGGTTTTGTGGAGGTTTGAAGTTCTCACCCTGCTTCTTTTTATTCGCTGATACTTCTGACTGAGCTGCTTGATATCTCTCAGCCATGGTTAAAATATCTTCCAATCTCTCTGCTCCTTAAGAAATTTTCTGATTTCTTGTGTCATGGATTCTCTCAGTTGTTCCATCATGACCATTTCTTTTATATCTTGACACTTTCCTAAGCTAATCCATTTTGTCAGATATGTTTCCAATCTGGCAGAAAACTGGTGATAGTTTTCTCCTGGAAGTAGCTTAGCAGTTCGGAATCTCTTTCTATAAGATTCAGAATTCTTTTCGTACTTGACCAGTAAAGCTTGTTTTAAGATTTCATAATTTTTCTGGTCTTCTTTTGAGAGTTTTAAATGAACATCGCATGAAACTCCCCTCAACCCCTGAGATAGCTTAAGGCTCCATTTTTCCTTTTCCAATCCATAGGTAGAGGCCAGTCTCTCATATCTATCCAGGTACGACTCAATGGCGTCCTCCTTTTCAATAAATGAATCCAGGTGGAAACTCATGGCTCCATTTGCCGTGCTATGGTTGGAGCTACTCTCAGAGTGAGGTGAGCTAGCACCATGATTGCTAGCTGCTCTCTGGAGTTCAAGTTCCTTTAAACTTAACTCATGAGCGCTTTGTAACCTTTCTTCAGCTTCAAATCTTTTGGCTTCTCTTTCTGCTTCTCTCTCTGCATGCAATTTCCTATCCTCTGCTTCCATTATTAGTCTTCTTTCTGCTTCCAGTCTTTTGGCTTCTCTTTCAGCTTCCAATCTTTTGTCCTCTCTATCCAAATATTTGTCCACTTCAGTTGCGACATACTGGATAAGAGCATCACCTGTCAATCCTACGTCCTTTCCCTCCCTCATTATTGCAGATCGAAACTTCACCAAATCAGCCTTGATGCTTACTTACCAGAGGGTACATAATTGTATCTTCACTAACCAACTAACTTAATTAAAATCAATTAATTACTTTGAACAGGACAATCCTTAAAATCTTGTGAGCGTCTCCTATTTACTTGGTACTCAATGGTACTATTATTACGAAAAAATTTCTAAGTTTTAGAATTTTTTCAAAAAAATTTATTTTTACAAACTATTTGTGGCTCAAGATAGAAGAATACATAGATAGTGGCTCAGGATAAAAAATAATATCCCACGAAAGAGGCCCCAATGTAGCGAAAGGTTTTCCTAGTGTGATGATGGTGGTAGAGAAGAAGTAGAATCTCTCTCCAGAAAGTATGAAGTTCCAGTGCCCGAGAAGTACACTGGTATCACAATTGAGCTACGGCTGTGAATACTCTGAGCTGGACAATAGATTTAGGCTTCAGAAGTATACCGAAAGTGGCACCGTAATAATAGTACCATTGAGTACCAAATAAATAGGAGACGCTATCTAGTCTTTAGTTGTTATCATCATCGACATTCGCATTAGAAACTGCTCACAGGATTTGTTGGATTGAATAACACATAAACTCATCTGGTATTTGTTCAAGGTTCCTGAGACACACTGATGACTAGGAAGACTTTCCTTCAGCCTGCCCTATAACTATGGGAGACTAAGGTGTTGAAGATTGGTTGACCTCTAGGCTTCAGTTAGCAGGATCAACGGTCCTCAAGTCTTTAGTTACTCGAACATGAGCTTGATCAGGAATGATCATAAAACTCGATCATAAAAACCCTCTTAGGATTAATAAGCTCACGGTGAGACTGTATTGGCTGAATTTAATCTGCCCTGCATGCAGCGTGAAAAAAGAACTTTTCTTGCAGATGCTGTCTTCCAGTTTCTCACTCTGGCTTCTGGATTTGGTGTGTGTGTGTGTGTGTGTCGCGTGTGTGTGTGTCGCATTACACATTTTTTCACAAACGAAGCAAGTGGTACCAAATCTCGCTACACTCTTTACAGTTGTTTTTAATTATTTGTTTTGCTGTAGTGATGTTAACAGGCTAGTTAGAGTGTGGGATTGAGGCTCCTCTTTTTGCTAGTTTACCTGCCCCATCATTTAATGAAATGCCTTCAAGTCTAGATATCTACTGCATGAAGATGTCAATTCCATAAAGGTCTTTAAGAATGTGACACATTTCTATGATTTTTTTAGTAATGTAGCTTATTCTCCAGTTCTGAATGGCCCTAAAGGCAGCCTCTGAATCTAAAAATATTACGATGTCATTTGGTTCTGTTTCATTATTCTCAAAAAGCTCAAAGATCTTAAATAAGGTTTTTGAATGCCGGCAACAGTTTCTGCTTCATAGTTAGAGCAATGGGCTCCACAAGAGTCTGCTATTTTGAATGGATCATCTGTGATGGGGGAATAATGCTGGCTCCATATCCTGTGGTGATTATGGCTTTAAAAAATGATCCATAAGTGAAAGCATGCATGATGTTCTCACCAAAGGAGTAGACAGTTTCCATGGTGAATCATCTCAGCAATGTGGATGAGAGGGTTCTGTCTGCCTCCTCCACAACGTTTGTTTGTATCTTTGATGTTTTAGCTCAGTATGCGGTAGTAGGTCAAGTACAATTTCAACCTCAACTACTAAATAGTTTGATTTTTTTTTTTTTAGCCTTTTTACTTATAATTACCTTCTTGTAAAAAATGTTACATTATTTCCCTTGTAAAAAGAAGGTTTTTGAAAATAATCAACTATCAATCTGACAAGTGGTCATGATGAGCACTCAAGTATTTGTTGAAATTAACTGGGTTAATAGCAGTATCTGCAAGTGTTTTTGTTTTGTTTTTTGTTTCCCCACAAAGAAATTGCAATCAAACAGGTCAGTTTTCATGAGAAATCAAGAGAAATCGAAACGACCAGAACAGTACATAATTCTGCTAATATGAAAGTCTGGGTCATTTCCATGTCCTTTATTCTGCAGCTGCTTACACTGTCACAAAAATGACCTCTGTCAATGAGGCACTGGTTATCTTCTTTACCTCTACACTATATTGACCTAAGTGCCTTACCACATTATACCCCATTATCTTACCTTAACACCTGCCCTTTCCTAGTCTCCTTAAAACAAATTATCAGAATAATAGAATGCTATTTACCATTTGAATCACAGTTTACTGTGCAAGCCACTGTATTGGGTCGGAAATAGGTTCTTGCTTAGTGTTTACATTAGCATTTGCACCCATTTTACAATGTAGCCCTAATCGCAAATAATTAAGTAAATAACCTTAGGTTTTTATATTATCACATCTTGCAGACGAACCTGAACAAACATCAACAAAAAAAATCCTAACCCAGGACCTGTTTGCAACCAGTGACAGCTGCTTGTACAGTAATCTGTGGTTCAACCATATTTACCTTTTATCCTGGGACAGAAGGATGCCATTAGGTGAGTTCAGCCAGGAGTCCACCAATGTAAAGTCTGTACCATTGAAGAACACCAGAGACCCAAGACCAAAAGGGAGTACAGCTTGCTCGAGCACACTCAGAAAGTAATTTTTAAAGTACAAACAGTTGCTAATGTAAAACTTGTCCTCTCCAGTCACCGCCAGGTCATTGGTGGTGTGAAGGTTTTCACCAGAGAAAGACTTCAGGTGAATAAGTTCATTTGTTTTCGGCAGGTATCTGAATTTTTCAACAGCATCATCTTCCTGTTCTCTGTGGCTGATAACATAGAGCAGATGCTCACCTTTGGTCTCATCCTCAAGAAGGCTAATACCATGAGGGTGGAATGTTTCTGGATTGAAACCTTTGCTGGGTGTCAGTTTCAATTTCTTAGCACCCAGGTCTGGCTTTTTAAAGTCATATAGATAAATGTTACCTTGGATGTTGTTGGTCTTCACAAAGTCTATAAAACTTTTTGCCGTTTGATGGAACCACAAACCAGATGTTATGAAAGCCAGGCCATCTTTTGTGACTTGGAGGTCCTCTGATCCAAAATCCAGGCCTTTTACAGGTCTGACCAAAAAAATAAATAAATAAAAGAATAGCATAATATGTATTTGCATACTTTACAATGGTACATTCAGTTACGTATCTACATAGTTCGTGCAATGGTGTAACACTTCTCCGAAAATCAACATACCTGAAAGAACCTTTGAAGACAAAAGGAAAAGAGGAATGCAGTGCAAAAGTGGAAAGCATAATCAATAGATGTGTAGTTCCTGAGGGTCTTTTGTGAGACAAAGAAAGAACTATGTGGTCCATTGCTTCCTCAAGCGTGTCATACAAGTGACTAATATGAGACCGGCAACCTCATCATGTAAAATAACTGCTGCAGAAACCACTGCTGCAAGAGCTTGTGAATGCTTTGTTCAGGCGTTTTGCAAGGGGGTCAGCTGTAGTGGCAGCTCTATGCTCCATAGGGAACGAAAAAGAAAATGATGATGATGAACATCAAGAGATGGACAGACAATATATAATTAGTGAGTATCATCAAAGCAAAAGACAAACGTTGGAGTTACATTACAATTAACAGTAGATGCACTTGAGATATGATTAAAACAATGAGTTATAAAAACTATCCCAGGCTACATACTGCGCCTTTCACCTCAAACCTCCCACCAGCATACACACTATGCTACACTTCTGCACTATTTCTTGTACTTTTCCTACTTCTTCCACTCTTAATATCAAGCACAAAATCTTTAACTTAGATGAACCTATATCATTACATAAACTGAACACATAATACATTCTGCAATCTACATGCTACTTCTGTGTTATGATTGATCTATTTCTTTTCATCCCTCACCCCCTCATGTTTTTTACTTTCATTTCAGTCCACTGGAAAAATGTATATCTTGTCTCATATTACCTGCATTCACCAGGGTAGTGCTTTTTATAATGAGTGTACACCCCTAAGTTCACAGCTGTCTCAACAGCCTTGTATACCACAAATGCCAGAATGGCAATTTTGACAGCTCCGCGAAGCATCACTGAGATTTGTACAAGGTCTCCTTATCATTAACAGTAAGAAATATGAACTGTAAAAGAAAAGAAAAAATACAACAAATAGTGAAATTCATTTGCAAGTAGGGGTATAAAACTTTTCTTACTGTTGCTTAGATGACATATGATGACAGTTGCTCTAATTGTATTTGGCAAACTGTTTGAACTATTTCACTGTCTCTCTTAATTCTAAGCATCGTATGACTCCACCATTTTGTCTTCCAGTGGCGTTTCTTCTCTCTCTCTCTCTCTCTCTCTCTCTCTCTCTCTCTCTCTCTCCATTTGTTGCCAGTTTAGTAGTGTAGTCGACAAAAGCCAATGGACTTGAACTCAAAGTGAACTTAAGTCACCACAATTATTCGCTCCATAGTTTTGTTATTAGCCATAGTTTTGTTATTAGCGACTCGACTCAGTACTTGCCAGCTTGGCAAACCGACTTCGCTGTCTTCATCAATACCAAAAAAAACGAATAATTGTTGTGTTTAAATTGATAAAGTAAAAATGGTTGTGACTGTAAAAAACTTTAGCTGTAAAAAAATGAGGCTCAACTTGAAAGCTACCTGTTGTAAAAACTTGAGACTTGCATAAAAAGACTTGTACAAAAAGACTTAAAATTTGATTTGAGACGTGTTGGGAAAGAGTCAATTCTGCAGCTTTAAAGGTTCCCAATCTATGTGTTCTGAGGGATCACATACTGCCTTGTAATACTATCAGTTGATTTCCTACATGTGTATTTTATTCAGTGGCGAAACAACCACTCGGCTGGATGGAGAATGATATTAAAGGAATAAAGACAGATCTTCAGCAAACGGCTACGGTCAAGAGGACCTGGCATAAATTTGTTAAAGCCTATGCTCCTTTGGGAACGGTAAAAGTTACTATTTATTATGATTAAGTAAGTGGTTAAATTGTTTATACAAATTTGCTGTATACTGATTATAGTTGTTGAGCCCATTATGTAAGAAGAGCCCCACTTTCAGGGGGCCCTTATACCGTAGTTATACCATTTGTTTTATCCAGCATCATCATCCAATCTTTACCTCTTGTTTCATTTATCTTTGTCATGTAATTTCCTGACTACAACACTATTTCTCCTGCGTTCAGTTTGTTCTTTCTTATTTCCTTCTATCTTGTTTCACACAGTCCCCTGATGTCAGTTTTATAGTGGGGTCAGTCAGAGTGGCTAAGAGGTATGACGTCCGCCTCTTATTCTAAAGTTACCGTGTTCAATCCCAGCATAAGGAATATAATTGATGGAAATCTTTTTCAGAACCAGTGGGTCCTAATGATTTCATACTCCCCCTGATCTACTTTGTAGTGAGAGCAAATGCCTAGCCTCTAGTCGGTCAGATAAGGGCGAAAAAATAGGAGGTCCCATGTGCAAGTTATGCACGTTAAAAATCGTAAAGAGTAGGCCGTACAGACGCTGCCCTAGCAAAATTTAAAAATTAGGAAACCTACCAACCACAAAAATATTTATAGAATGTATGATTCATGCATACACATACTGGGATCCTCGTCGATGCTATGAAGTTTGTGCACTGTGCAGAGATCCTCTTTTGTGTGACCTAAGCAAAAAACTGATGAAGTTGTCCATGTACAATGAAGATGGTCCTTAAAAACCAAAACAAATTACAAACCTAGTAATTCCTTTCTTATGTAACAGACAGTGAGTAAGCAGTCCAGATAAGTTGTTGATACAACATTATTTGCTTCACTAAACTGTTGGATTATCTATGCCGACATGGTGACTCCCCTTGTTTTTGAAGATCTTAATAATATATTTTCGGTTAGCTTATCTTCATGTTATATTTGTGACATATGTTGTTAACAGCTATTCAAAACTCACTCTTATCAGTTTATTAAAATATTTACCTATACAGTGTTACGGAACGTTGGATTATTTAAAAAAAAACCATTATTGCAAGTCTTTCTTTCCTGGGGGTCCTGAGGAGACACAGAATGAATAGGACTACTGTACTTTAAGTAATGCCGTACAAAGTGACTAATATGAGGTCTTGCATGAGCCTGGCAACCTCATAGTGTAAAACAAATTGTCACAGAAACAACGACTAGAAGAGCATGTGAATACTTAGTGTAGGCTTCGTGCAAATGGACCAGCTGCAGTGGTGGCTTCATTCTCCTTAATGAGCGCAAAGGAAAAAAAGATGATGATTGTCGTGTTTTGGTCTGTCTTACACCACGGTCATATTTACCGCACGCAATACTATAGGAAAACGGACCGATACTAAGAACCAATGAAAACGCTCCTTTTTCTAGTGTGTATAAGGAAACCTTTTTAGGCTTAACATAGAGGCCCATTTTGTGTAAATGACAGTAAGAATTTATTTAATTTCTTAAGAACTAGAGATGTTTAAAAGGAAAGACCTCGTTTTTAGATTCCTAACACCGGTTTTTGGCCGTGTTCTCCGATACGGGGGAGCGACGGTATAAAAGTCCTTGAACTTGGTTGATTTAGAGCCACAACTTTTTGAAACACTAAGCAGTACAGAAGAGAGCGGCAAAAGGGTGCTGTCAAATACTTAGCCACTGCATCTACATAGCAGACCTAAATATCTTTTGACAGCCTGTTACAGCTTATGTGTATTGCCTGAGGGTAAGAAAGAATATATATATATATATATATATATATATATATATATATATATATATATATATATATATATATATATATATATATATATATATATATATATACGAGTATGTATATAATTATGTAATTTTCTTGTGATTAATCCACTTGTGTGTTCGTAAGTGTGTTGAGTGTGTTAAGAAAAAAACTTGCAGGACGAGTGTATTGCCATCTGAACAGAAGCATGTGTTAATGGTTAGAGACGAATGCCATCATTGGGAAATGTGTAGAATATTTGAGAATTATGGCAAAAATACGACTGTAGGTTTAATAATGTATTTAAAGGAGTATTTCCTAAAGGAAAGACACACTAATCAGGACCATGAGAAAGGATCACAGAATTTGTTAACATGTATTAATCAAGGTGTCACTTAATAGTTTGAACTAAACCAAATCATTGTATGGAAGCAGATCATGGACAAATGGATCTAACGTAGGAGTTATAAGGAAAGTGTAATCACATTGAACTGACTGTGAGTGGTACTGGGGTAAATTGTCCTGTGCAACTGTTAGCACCATGTCTGAAACTGTTTGTTACGTCCATTGTGTGTGTGGATAGCATAGTGCTGGACCAAACAAGGGTTGTGATTATTTGTATTACAGGTTTTATCCTGCAACTACTAAGATTGTATGAGACATTCACTTCTGAGGGACTCTGTGGTGCAAACGTTCTCAATATACCTAGAACTAGACAACCTATGTTTCCCAGCCTGGAGATCCAGACCTTTTGTGATCCTGGCTATATTGGATGCATCTCATTTTTGGAGATAAGTGGTAACACAATACCACTGATCAGCCTATCCAGAGACATTATCAAACCAATAAAAATACCATTAACTACAAAAACAGTTTGAGTGATGACTCATGAAGGACTTTAATAAACTAAATACCAACTTTACAGTCCAGTGAAAGTGACATGTGTATATATATATATATATATATATATATATATATATATATATATATATATATATATATATATATATATATATATATATAAATAGATATATATATATATATATATATATATATATATAGGTACTTGTGCGTTAATTCACCGTCAAATTAATATTTTTGCAATTTCTTACCCAATTCGAGCACCGTACTATTTCTTACATTTTTTTTCTTACAATAATTTTTTTTTCGCCTGCGGGCGGGGTTAGTACATTTGGCAGTTAGGGGTTGCGGGTTAGTCTATTATGCATTTTTGCAGGCAGGGGTGGTAGCATGGGTCATTGTTTATTTATTTTTTATTGTTTTTTAATGTAAAATGTTTGCTTCGTCTTGGCGAGGCGCGTCCCGAAGGAGCATTTGCTTTATACCAAGTCTTCCTGTGCTGTGCCATCAGACCAAGGACTGCCTGGTAAAGCTATAAGCAAGTTTGCTCAGTGTGTATCCTATCCATCTTCAGCGCCTTCTCATGTCTCGTAGACCGCATCGCTTGAATATACCCCCGCAGGGATTCATAGGCGGGGCTCGTAGCATATGCTACTTTTGCTACTACGTTAATCCGGCTCTGATTAGGTAAATATTTGACAAGGATCAGTGCATAGCGAGGGAGGAAACCAACTCCCCACCCAGCTCTCTCCACCCAGCCCTCCACACCCAGCGGTGAAAACCAATTAAAGGTTTTCTTGCCAGGGTACAGTTTTGTGGGCCCTAAACAGGACCGTGGTGCAGTTTTGTGGGCCCTGAAAAGGACCGTGGTAGGTGCAGTTTTGTGGGTTTTGTGGGTCCTGAATAGGACCGTGGTAGGTGCAGTTTTGTGGGTTTTGTGGGCCCTGAATAGGACCGTGGTAGGTGCAGTTTTGTGGGTTTTGTGGGTCCTGAATAGGACCGTGGTAGGTGCAGTTTTGTGGGCCCTGAATAGGACCGTGAGGGGAACAGATCACCAAAGATCGCTGAAGCTTGGCACATATCAGGACATACACATGTTCGATCGTAGCTGCATAATTTACAGAGGAGGCCAAAATTCTGCAATGTCAAGCAGGATATTGTCGAACGGGTCTGACTGACGAACTTTATTCCGATGTCCCCACAAAAATTTTCGCCACAAAAATTCACACATGTAGGAATCTAACATGTGTCTGTGTGTTCCGTTCTGACGTTTGTTGCGTTCTTTCGATAACAGACCCTTAAGTCTAAGGAATTGCTAATCATCATTATCATCATCATCATCAGCTTTCAAGTCCCTATCACAGTCAGGTACCCATTTACAACTGGTTAGACTGATGCGTGACACCTGTTCCCTTCCTCGCTGTCGTTGCCTTCTCTAACTCAAGATCAGAGTCAGGTACCCATTTACAGCTGGTTACACTGATGCGTGACACTACCAAGCTTTGAACCCGAAACCCGGTAACGTATTGCGGTAGTGGAGTGTTAGAGACTTAACTATACTAGGTCCAGCATCGAGAGGTGGGGCCTACCTAGCTATAAATGGGTACTTAACTTTGAGTTAGGGAAGGAAAAGACAGCGAGGAAGGAAACTGGTCTCCCCACCTTGTTTCCTGTGTACCGTTAACTTGTAGAACTGATTCAATACTGTTTTATTGGTTTATAAACTTAAAATAGGGGGGGGGTGAGGGCGGGTCTGTCGTAAGCGTGTCAACTATGAATGCACAAGGAACGTTTTTTTTTTTGCCCTGCCAAATCACAATGTGAAATCAACCTTTTTCAGTCAAGAAAAAGTACGGTTCTCAGTTTGGGTAATAAATTTCCACAATTTGATTTTAGCGGTGAATTAACGCACAAGAACGGTGAATTAACGCACAAGAACCAATATATATAATATATATTAACGTAAAATAAATAATTAATATTTGAAATATAACTTTATCATATTTAACTATTGTGGAAATGGACATTCCATGTTTATTTATTTTATCTTGTAAAAACATTTGAATTCTTTTATCATTTTCCTAACCAAAAAGAGAAACGTTATAGGATCAATTAATTGTATATATATATATATATATATATATATATATATATATATATATATATATATATATATATATATATATATATATATATATATATATATATATATATATATAATCAGTCTTACTTAATTATTTAAATGGAGTTAAGGTTCTGTTGGATATATATATATATTACATATTTAATTAACTAATTAATCCCCTAGCAGAGTCAATACAAAAATTAATAACCATTATTCAAAGGAGGATCTTGAGAGGTAGCACTTAGACCTTCAGTAACAAACACTATTATCATACTTGAAGGTTTATACAGCTTGACCCTACCTTTGATAGTCGATACATGCTTGCTCTTTTCAGAGAAGGGGGTATTTCTTATAAGACCAGTCTCTTATCTGGCACTATCCTGGTATCATCTGATACATCTTTTTGTCCAGGATATCTTTCATTTAATAACATCTGAACCTCTCGTGACAATGATGATAATTTTTGTTGTCTTTATTAAGGGTTTTATCTAACCTTTTTTTTTTGTGTTAAATAACCTGCCATGTCTCCTTGCATTTCTATCTTATGCGATTAAAAAACGTTCTTAAACTCATACATATAATAAGCAATGTAAATTTATTTATCAGTATTCCAGCAAGGTTTGTGTATTAATTATATAATAGTACAGAATTTTTCAACTCTTCAGGTAAGGCTATGACAACATGGGAACCAGGACAGGCATACAGGCCTACTTTAACTCTTAGTATACGCGCTCAAAATCCACATTTTTACGAGCTCATTGTAGTGAGTAAATTTTGAGACGCAACTGCCACCTCAAGTGGTTTCCCGTATTCTTAGGCCAAACCGTGAGTCACATCAACTGGCCTGCCGTATACTAAGAGTTAAGAAGTGTCACCTGTTTCATTGAACCCCCTCACCAAAACTGTCACGAAATGGCATCTTCATTCTTCATTTGTGCTTCTGGGAAAGGAGGGGGAGGCAACCGCTGCAGTTGACCCCTGTGCAGGAAACCAACGTCAAAGCAGTGACGTGGTCTTGCTATGGTGGTTTTTTTTACGTTAATACATTGTCAGCCTCATTCACTACCTCACATCTGTCGCCTCTTACAATATGTGAAAAGAAGTGAGTATATGAGGAGAACTGCCGTAAGATGGAGGTAAAACGGAAAAAACAAACAAAACACAAATAGTAATACGTCTTACTAAGAGAAAGGACAAGGACAAACCTACGTTGCGGCCACAAGGCCTTCGTCTGGGACAGACAAGCAAAAGACAGAAGGGAAAGAAAGTGAGAATTAAGTGGAGAACATGAAACTAAAGAAATAAGAGAAAAATATTCCCTGATGTGCGTCACATGTTGGAGCAAAAATGTCCGTACAGAACCGGAAACCGGAAGTGAATAGTACATTAAAAACATAAATAAAAAAATAATGAAAACAAGGACTAAGAGCAGATGCATAGCCTCTAGTCGGTCGGATAAGGAGGGCTACTGTACACCGTTTCGGCTTGTGCCTGCCCTACCGAACATATATCTGACTTCATAGACAGCGTCTTCCAGCCTATTGTAGAGCAGCTTCCTTCCTTTTTAAAGGACACCGACCATGCCCTGACTACTTTTTCCTCTATCCAGCTTTCCCCAGACTGTACCTACTGCTTATTTCTGTTAGATGTCTGCTCGCTTTACTCTTCCATTCCTCACTCTGACGGACTCAGAGCTCTCCGGTTTTTCCTGGACCAGCAAACCCACCCCTCTATCGCCACAGAGACTCTCCTCCGGCTTGCAGAACTGGTCCTTTGACTCAATTCCTTTGAGTTCAATAGACAGTTCTTTGACCAAGTCAGTGGAGTCGCTATGGGCACCAAGATGGGTCCCAGCTATGGCCTACCTGGAGTATCAGGTGTGGCAGCAGTATCCTGGCCATTTTCCATTTATGTATCATAGATACATCGATGATAGCATAGGTCTAACTGATATGCCAGAGGCTGACCTATCTAGGTTCATTAACTTCATCAACAACTTCCACCCTGCGATCTAATTCACCTCTCACATCTCCACTGTCTCTTTTAATTTCCTTGACATTGTTGTCACCATCGCTCCCCCCACCTTAACACTTCGGTGTACTACAAACCTACTGATGCACACAGTTACCTCTCGTATACTTCCTCTCATCCTTGAGCTTGCCGTGACTCCTTGCCTTTCTCACAACTTCTCCTCCTTCATCGGTTATGCCATGACAATGACGACTTTTTATGCCGAGCACAGGAAATGTTGGACTTCTTCCGCAGGAGACAGTATCCAGAGGATATTCTTACCTCTGCCTTAGAGCGTGTTCTCCCTGTCGCATATCTAGAGACCCTCAGCCCCCGCCACAAAACCTCCTCGGATAGAATCAAGTTAATATTGACCTATCACCCTCACAGCGTTGCTGTTAAAAGGATCCTGTATCGCCACCTACCTCTCCTCCAAGCTGACCCAGTGGCACGGGAAATGTTTAGTGAGCCACCCTTGCTGGCATATAGACAAGATAAAAATCTGAGGGACCTTCTAGTTCACAGCCGTTTGAAAATCGTCAACGATGGCCATTTTGGTACCCAGCCATGTAACCGGACACGATGCAAGACATGCCAGTGTGTAATCCGAACACGCACAGTGACATTCCCTAAGGCCAAGTTCACCATCACCCAGGGCTTCACATGCGAATCATCATCATCATCATCATCAGTTGCCATCTCCACAACGGAGGTTGGCTGTAATGGATCTCCAACGTCTTCTGTCTCTTGTCTTGGTGGTACACTCTGATAGACTCTTTCTCGTCCATCACGTAACGTCATTTATGCTATTATATGCAAACATTGCAATATTACTTACATCAGCCAAACGGGCACACGACTGGAGGACGAACGAACGAACGAACTTTATTTTCAAAGGGTTAAGAATTGGGCACGCAGGCCCGTTTGACATTCTGCCCTTCCTCTCTCTCTCATCATGTATACTATATCCTTTCATCCTCACATTTACTTTAAGCATTATTAAGGCATTTATCATTATAAAAGTAATATTACATTTGCAATAATCATCATAATTAAAGTATGTTTTTAAAATAAATTTTTTTATAAAAATTTAAAAAATAATAATAATAATAATAATGAATTTAAAATTAAAATAAATAAAAATAAACATTAAAAAAAAAAAAAACAACAAGACATAAAAATCGAATCTTTCGTACAGTAAATTAGTGATTTGAGACATATTCAGAGGTATGTTATAAGAACTCGTGAAATATTCAAACGGTGTTCAACTGAATGACTCAGGGACTTTTTTTTTAGGTTCATCAAGATGAGGTGGGGTAAACAGTTACTTTCCTCGCTGTCTTTGCGTCCCAAACTCAAGACCAGAATTAGACTAGGTAGATAGTTAGATAGACACACATGAAAGCAATTAATTTGCCAAGGGTTGAAAATCGGGCACAGTCCCCTCTTGCATTCTTCCTTCTTCTTGCTCATCTTACTCAAACATTCTCCATTGTACTGAAAGTATTAATTTAAGGGCAGTGCAACATTACAAGGAAGTATAACAGCATACATTAACAGTACCTGATCATAAAATTAAGAATATAAGTTATTAAGAATATAATATTAAGAATAAGTATATTGTAATGAAAACTAGATCATCAGAGCCTCCATACAGTATATTAGATAAAATTCCAATTTTTGACCAATTCTGCAGACACCTGTATGACATCTCTAAGCTGAAATCCACACCTGTGTCCATCCACTTCAATGGCCCTGGCCACCACTGTAAACTAGTGTCTTAATGATAAATTATGGATAGCACACCAGTAATTCCGTGGACTTTCGGTTTCACCAAATTTTGTTTAGCTGCATGATGTTTTAATGCAATCAGTAGACGAATTGCGCAACTCTTCCTCACTTTAATCCAAATCACCGCGCAAGTCACTCTTTCATCCATTCATCCATCCACTCACAACAAGTCCTGTGGCGATGGGCGAGCGGCGAAGCGGCAGGCGTGGGTACGCTGGCAGTCGTAGTCGCAGACCTACATACAGGCGGCTCAGGCCATATGGTCGTCTTCCACTGATCGGAGCAGCAGTGGGATTCGGCAGCCCCCTGAGTGTCTGAGCAGCCCTCTTTAGGAAAGCACTGCTCACCTCCATGCATGAGGAAGGGGCTAGAAAAGGTGCCCTAAACATTGCCTGCTTCACCATTACCTAACCAGCTTACCGCGGTTGGTGGGTACCCTACTTCGGCGGTCGACATATAAGAAAAAGAAAGGACAGATTTTTCCCCCTCATTCTAGGCGCATGGAATGTGCGCACTTTACTTGACAAAGACTTTAATGCAAACAGACCTGAGAGACGAACTGCCCTGATTGGGAGAGAACTGGCCAGGTACAACATTGACATAGCAGCACTGAGTGAAACTCGACTGCAGGCGAGGGCCAACTTTGCGAAAAGGGTGCAGGTTATACATTCTTTTGGAGCGGAAGAGGAACTGAAGAAAGACGAGAAGCAGGGGTTGGATTTGCAATCAAAACAGCAATTGTCAGCAAGTTAGCGGGGCCCCCAAAGGGAATAAATGACCGACTCATGACGGTCAAGATCCCTCTGTTCTATGGAAGAAAACATGCCACCATCATTAGCGCGTATGCACCAACTATGACAAACCAGGATGATGTCAAGGATAAGTTTTACGAAGAACTACATGCAGTCATTGCATCAGTTCCTAAAGCAGATAAGCTCATCATTCTTGGTGACTTTAATGCAAGAGTAGGCTCAGATAACATCTCCTGGAATGGCACTATTGGTAGGTACGGCGTGGGTCGCTGTAACAGTAATGGACTTCGTCTCCTCCAGACTTGCGCAGAACATGACCTCCTTGTCACCAACACCATTTTTCGACTTCCTACCCGCAACAGGACCTCCTGGATGCACCCTCGCTCAAAGCATTGGCACCTAATTGACTATGTAATTGTTAGGAAGAAGGACAGGCAAGATGTCCGGGTGACCAAGTCCATGTGTGGTGCCGAATGCTGGACTGATCATCGCCTCATTGTATCTAAACTTAAAGTTCGTATCCAACCAGCCAGGCGCCCTCAGGGGAAGAAAACTCAAAAGAGGCTGGATGTCACCAAACTAAAGAAGACAACAATCAAACAGTCATTTACTGACACCTTAGAAGACCGTCTCAAATCTATCTCGCTAGACGGCCAAAGTGTGGAAACAAATTGGGCAGCCCTAAGTGAGCAGATCTACAACACTGCTACAGAGGTCCTGGGTCCTTCCATCAAGAAACAAAATGACTGGTTTGATGAGAACTCAGATGATATAAAGCAGATGTTGGCTGAGAAACACCATCTCCATAAAGCATATTTAAATGATCCAAAATCTACATCCAAGAAAGACGCTTTCAACAACATGCGTAGAATCGTCCAACATAAACTACGCCAGATGCGGGATTCATGGCTGAGTAATAAAGCAGATGAGATCCAAGGCTTTGCTGACAGCCATGAATTGAAAAACTTTTACCTTGCACTCAAAGCGGTCTATGGTCCAACATCATCAGGATCATTTCCCCTCCTTAATGCAGATGGAAAAACACTAATTACAGACAAGGAAAAAATTCTCCAACGCTGGGCTGAACATTTTAATAATATCTTGAACCAGCCATCATCTATTAACGACGAAGCCATCATCCGCCTGCCCCAAATTCCTATAAATGAAGCATTAGATGATGTACCAACTCTGGAGGAAACTAAAAAAGCGATTCGTCAACTGTCTAGTGGAAAGGCCCCTGGCTCCGATTCAATTGCTGTTGAGGTTTATAAAGATGGCGGTGCAGTTCTGATAGAGAAACTTCATATGATCTTCCAGCAAATGTGGCAGAGTGAAACCATCCCACACGATCTCAAAGATGCCTCAATTATACATCTATATAAACGTAAAGGTAATCGCCAAGACTGCAACAATCATCGAGGCATCTCTCTTTTATCAATCGCTGGGAAGATATTCGCCAGAATCCTTTTGAATCGCCTTACGGCTCATCTTGACAAAGGTCTTTTACCTGAAAGTCAGTGTGGATTCCGGAAAGAACGTGGAACCACAGATATGGTGTTCGCTGCAAGACAGCTACAAGAAAAATGCCAAGAACAGCACTGTGACCTGTACACAGCTTTCATCGACTTGACAAAGGCGTTCGACACGGTCAGTAGAGAGGGTCTATGGAAGATCATGGCAAAATACGGCTGCCCAAAGAAATTTATCACAATAGTGCAGCAACTGCATGATGGAATGCAGGCTAGAGTTCAGGAAAACGGTGAGCTATCAGAGCCTTTCCCCGTCTCAAATGGAGTTAAACAAGGGTGCGTACTTGCACCGACTCTGTTCAGTATCATGTTTTCTGCTTTGCTGACTGATGCTTTTAGAGACGGGGACACAGGAATCGACATTAGTTATCGTATTGATGGAAAATTGTTTAACCTTAGGAGGCTTCAAGCAAAAACCAAGGTCAAATCACACACCATCAGAGATCTTCTGTTTGCTGATGATTGTGCCCTCAATTCCTTCTCAGAGGCTGATCTGCAGCATAGTGTGGATAGATTCTCCGAAGCCTGCGCCAACTTTGGGCTTACCATCAACACGAAGAAAACAGAAATCATGTACCAACCAGCTCCTGGCACAGTTTATACTGAGCCAGTCATCAAGGTTAATGGTGAGAAACTGAATGTTGTGAACAGATTCACATACCTTGGTAGCACACTATCCCAGAACATTGTCATTGATGATGAGGTGAACACCAGGATCTCCAAAGCCAGCAGCACATTTGGCAGACTATACACCTACGTTTGGCATCGAAGTGGCATTAGTCTACAGACAAAGCTGAAGGTATACAGAGCTGCGGTGCTTCCAGTGCTGCTATATGCATGTGAAACATGGACTGTATACAGGCGCCACGTAAAGAAGCTAAACCACTTCCATACAGTCTGTCTCAGGAAGATAATGAACATCAAATGGCAAGACAAGATCCCGGATACCGCCGTTCTTGACAGAGCTGGTATCCCTAGTATTGATACTATTCTGATGCAGTCACAAATTCGCTGGGCAGGTCATGTAGTCCGCATGCCAGACCATCGACTCCAAAGATACTCTTTTATGGTGAGATGCAGAAGGGTAAACGCTCCCATGGTGGCCAAAAGAAGCGCTTCAAAGACACGTTAAAGACGTCATTGAAAACCTTTGACATAAACCCAGACACATGGGAAGCTGCTGCGCAAGACCGAACTGCTTGGCGCACATCTCTTCGTAAAGGTGCAGCAGCATGCGAATCATCCAGAAGAGCAACAGCAGAACAGCGGAGACAAGCTAGAAAGGACCGTGAAATAAAACCTTCACATGAAGCAAACATTCCTGTGTTTCTGACTGTGTGTCTGCAGTGAAGTCATTAATTCAGGGGACGCAATAAGTTGTTTCGGTAATGAAAGTTAGACATTAATTGTATTAATTCCCTTATTTCAGTGGATTTTTTTCATTTTTTTTTATTTTTTTCTTAGAATAAAATTATTTATTAAAGAATATAAAAATATATCATTAGTAAAATTATATTATCATTTTAAAAAATGGTACAATCACGTGTCGATTCGTTTTATAACAATCCCATCCACAATGGTATTTATTATGGACAAACTGGCAGATGGCGAAAGAACAATAGTTGGTGTTCAAAGATGTGTGCAAAATATACGAGTACATGAAGTCAATGGATATAAATTCAGCAATTGAGTGAGGGTGAAAAACTCGATTGAACAAAGGCGATTTTAGGCTGCTTCGGGTGATTTTTTGGCTATTTTGGGCGACTTAGGGTTACTTCGGCGGATTTTTATTCGACTTTAGGCTACTTCGGGCGATTTTATGCTACTACTCGCAATATTTTGGGCGAGTTTGGGATTGTTCGGGCGATATTTTGGGCGACTTCGATTTTTTTGTGAAAAAAATAAATTGTTATACGTAATTTAAGTGTGGCGATTTTTTGGCTACTTCGGGCGACATTTTGAGCGACTGAGCTACAGCGGGCGATTTTTTCGGGCTACTTCGGGCGAAAATTGTGAGCTACTTTGGGCGACATTTCGTTCGACTTTGAACTACCTCGGGCGATTTTGGGCAACTTAGGGCGATAGTTTGGACGACTTTGGGATTCTTAGGGCGATATTTTAGGTGACTTGGCGCCATGATAACTCATTAAGTACGTACTCCAGACCTAACGGTGTTTTATGTTTGGACTTGCGCCCTTATATAACCGACTAGGTTGAACGGACGCGCCTCGCCAAAACGAGGCAAAATTTTATTAAAAAAAAAAAAAAAAAAATTGGCGCCATGGGATGATTTTTGAGCTACAATGAGAGATATTTTGGGATACTTTTGGCGATTTGTTTGTTTTTTTTTTTTTTTTTGGGGGGGGGGGGGGGGGCGGGGGGCGAGGGGGGGGGCCTATAGACCGCAAACGGCTCCGGGGTCGACCCAGCCTCATGAATTCGGTACCAGAACAACTCTGGGATGGTTAAGGCGGCCGGCGTGATGTTGACCAAATCATCCCTAGTGTGCCGATGGTCAAGAAAATATGGGCCTTACACCATATTCCCAATATGTCACTATGGGTGTGTGACGGGATCCTGTGGGATATTTCCGGCGATTTTATGGCTACTTCGGGCGATTTTTTGCGCTACTGTGTGCGATATTTTGGGCGACTTTCAGCTACTTCTCGCGATCATTTGGGTGACTTCGGGCGGTATTCTGCGCAGCACGACTTCGTGCTATTGGCGATTTTATTTCGGCTACTTCGAATGATATTGTGGACACAACTAATAATCAAGACTTATCTCTGTTTTAACAGACGGAAAACGCTATTAAAAGATCAGTTACTTCTTTTTTTTTTAATCGGGCAATGCCGGGTATATCTGCTAGTGTTGTATAAAGTGAAGACAAGAGGAAACCTGACAATACCCTAACGGGCATAAAAGGCGGCACTTGGGAGAATAATGTAACTCGCCATATGATTCGTGACGTACAAAGAGTTAACAGACCCAGCGAGAGTCTTAGTGGTGGTAGTGATAACTGTAGAAACCGGCTTGCACTGTAAATAGTGGAATGGGAAGAAAAAAAAAACGCACACACACACACACAAATAGTAATACGTCTTACAAGGAGAAAGGACAAGAAAAACCTACGTTGTGGCCACAAGGCCTTCGTCAGGGACAGACAAACAAGAGACAGGAGGGAAAGAAAATGAGAATTAAGTAGAGAACATGAAACTATAAAAATAAGAGGAAAAAACCTCCCTTATGTCCAGTCACACGGTGAAGCAAGATGGCTGCCACTAAACCGGAAAGCGGAAGTCAATAGTACATTAAAAACAAAAAAATAAGAAATAATGAAAACAAGGACCGGAAAAGAGTAAGAGAAAAAAATAAAAATAATAATAATAATATTAAAATTAAAATATATAAAGTGAGGGAAAAGTGATTTTTTAAAAAATTTTTAAAAAAAAATTAATAAATAAATAAATTTTAAATAAAATTTAAAAAAATTAAAAAAAAATAAATGGGTGATCGCATCAAAGTAGACAGTCATAATACAATAGGGACTAGATAGAGAAAGGCGTCTCAGACATAAGAATGTTGGGTATTCAAACCGTGTGGTTTAAGGCAACCCATAAGATGGATGAGGCGTTGTTCCTGGCGAAACCGACTGTTGGCGTCCGAGGAACAGGACCTGATGTCAGTGGCACCGTGGTGGTCAGGGCCATTGAAGTGGATGGCCGCAGGTGTGGATTTAAACTAAGAAATGTCGTAGAGGTGTCTGCAGAATCGGTCGCCCAGTCGTGTGCCCGTTTGCCGATGTAAGTAATGTGTTAAGTCTTAATTCTAGTCAAGGGGAGTTTATCAGTAATATACTTGTAGATACTGACCGGATTGTTGTTAGCTCCCGTGTTTAGCTGTTTATGTGTTTAAAATAACTTCGCGTATTTTCGCGAATGTTCTGGATGCAGAACGTGGGGTGAACGAAATTCATCTCAGGCGCAAAATCCGCGCTGAGATAAATTTGCACTGAGCTGTTTTTTAGGCGGGGGGAAATTTATCGTGACATTCGAATGCTGAGAGAGCGGAGAGAAGGGACTGACGATTATGGTCAGCGTGTCCCGATATAGAGAATTGTTTTGATGAAAAGGATTGTGATATTTTCCTAAGATTTCATAAAGCCGTGGATATAAAGGCTTAAATATATTCTGGAGAATGTACAATTTTCGGACCATGTCGTGAAACATTCTAAATCCACATATATAAATTAAAAAGTAAATGTAAAGCCTAACGAAGTAATTCAATAAAAGGAAAGAAGAATGGTAAGGGAACAGTGCGGTCACAATGGCGTACACCTGTGTATAGAACGTCATACTAGCTAACAAGAAATCCCCTTTTTCTACTTCGTCTGCATAATTGTAACGCTTTCACATTTACTAGAAAAGCCTACTGCATCAACTACACGCGTTTCAAAAAAAAAAAAAAAAAAAACTGCTACTGTGTTTCTTAGAAAACCTTGAGATAAACACACTGCGTAATGACCTAGATTAATATTCCATTCATGTCATTTTATGCACTAAGTAAAAGAAAAGACAGACGAGCTTAGGAGAGAGAGAGAGAGAGAGAGAGAGAGAGAGAGAGAGAGAGAGAGAGAGAGAGAGAGAGAGAGAGAGAGAAGGAGGAACGCATTCAATACTACCACGTTCGTCTCGCGATGAAAAAGTGAACGCGAAATGAATGAAGCACTAATTTTTTTCAAATAAACAGTGACAAAAAACACTACCAATACACGGTTAGGTTTTGAAAACATGTTTAATGCTTATTAGGAACCATGACACAATACTGTTTTACGTCTGAAATCCTGACTTTATACTGACAGAACAGTCGAAAAGGCAGAACAGGTGGCGGTTCTAAGACAGTAAATAAAAAAACAATTACACGACTATCCTAGAAAATACATATTTTGAACGAAGCCACTTAGCTCCATTAAACTCTCATTGGCTAGACCATTTTTATATAGTCAATTAGGCAAATACTAGCGTGGCAACGATAGGAAGGGTACTTTTTTTTCAAAAGCTTTTTTGTTAAACATGTCTCCACATTTTTATAGTCAATTAAGCGTCAATGCTAACTTTTTGAAAATCTAATTTGTAAAAGCACGTGCGTTGAGATCCAGCTCATATTTTTCCAATAAAAGCCTGGGACATAGGCAGATCGGAATTGTGCCATAACTCATCGCCAGTCAACGTATTTGTTTAATATTTCCGTGAATTGTGGTAAGCTAGACATATTTTATATCTTTTAGATGAAAATTGAATGTGAATTGATAAATTTATGTCTGTATGTGTGTGGTTCAGTAACAAACATGAGGCAAAGCCTAGATATTGCTCTATCATGAGAAAAACTTGTCGGAGAGGAGTATAACTGCATGGGATTGCCAAATAGTACTATGACACCTATCTTATTGAATAGAAGGAAATAATGCTGGAATTACAGAGGCGTTGTAACCATTAGGGAGAGGAATACTGGTGAATGTTGTTACATGAGAAGCTAACAGTTGGCCTACCGCGCTGAACTCAGTGTTTGTTATGTATTGTGCTTCAGTGTGGAAATGGATTATAAATTAGTTCTGAAGTAGGAGGTACAACCTTCTTGTTTCAGGGACCGTGGTACTAACGTATTAAAGCAGCACATGGTCTGAGTTTTGCTGAATCCAGAGGCTGATAGCATACTCCTTGGTCAAGATATCGACCAGTGTTGTTCCTCAAGAAAACTGTGAAGCAAGCGAGCATAGGAGACTGTTTCCTGCCGCCCACACAGAAGTTAAGATTACGTTGGCCAGAGCAGCTCAATCTTGTGTATACCCCCCCCCCCCCTCTAAAAGTGACTTTACCTTAAATCAAGAGGGACATTTATTTGTTTCAAATAAAAAGAAACTGTGAACCTTTCCAATATTATTTCCACCAGAAACAAACACTTGAAGTCATGATGACAAACAACAACATAGCTTGAATAGCCAGTATTACTTCATAGTACTACTTCACTACTTACACACATATTGTAATAATAATATAACATATATTGGGGTCCTGTCCGGGATTTTGAATCTTCTCATATTATATATATTGGGGGGTAATTCACTTCAGGGAATAATAAAAATTTAAAAGGTATCCTTGGGTGGAAATAAATAAGGTTCAGCTCTCAGTGCTTGTGGTTGTCCTTAGATAATTAGATAGATTGACTTGTTTACTTAGACATTGTATAAATTTGCCTGTTAGAAAATGGCCGACCTAGCAAAATTTCGATCTGCTGCTGTGCAGGCTGCTAAAGAGTTAGGAATAGACGGGCAAGCTATGATTGCTTATGTCACTACTGAATGTGACAAATATATTAGACGTGAAGAAAGAAAATTTGAAGCAGGAAGAAAATTAGAATCGGAAAGATTAGAAAAAGAAGCTGAAAGAAAGTTAGAGGCTGAAAAAGAAATTATGAGGTTGCAGATTGAGGCTGATAAAGAGGCTAGGGCATTAGAGGAAAGAAGGCAAGCTGCCGAAAGGGAAGACAAGCGATTGGCTGCAGAAAGGGAAGCAGAAAAGGAGGAGAAGAGATTACAAAGGGAACATGAGTTACGACTAAGGGAGTTTGAGTTTCAAAGTCATGCTCCTGAAAATGGTGCCAGTCCTTTTACCTCTGATGCCTCTGCTAGTCAGGGAGCCTCAACCTCAGCTATGAACTTTCATTTAGATCATTTTGTTGAGAAAGAAGATGATACTGAGAGCTATCTAAATAGATATGAACTACTAGCTACCACGTATGGGTTAGAGAGAGAAAGGTGGAGCTTAAAGTTATCTCAAGGGCTTCGTGGTACGGCTTATGAAGTTTTTGCCAAAATGAGCAGAGATGATCAAAAATTTATGACATGCTAAAGCAGGCTCTTTTGTTAAGATATGAAAAGAATGGTGAATTTTATAGAAACAAAATTTAGGAATGCTAAACTACTGTCAGGTGAAACCTATCACCAGTTCTCTGCACGGTTAGAGACATACTTAGAGAAATTGACTTCTCTGGGGAAAACCCAAGATCTTAAGGAAATGACCCTTATAGAACAACTAAGAGAGTCCATGGCTCCAGGCCTGAGAAAGTTTCTCATGGAACAAGGTGCAGAGAGGCTGGGTGAGTTACTAAATGTCGCTGAAAGGTATCAGGCAGCTCAGGCAGAAGTAACAGGTAATAAAAAGAAACAGGCAGATAATTTTAAGGCACCACAGAACTTTAATAAATTTGATCCTAGAGATCAGAACAAAGGTAAGCACCAGTTTGATAGGCCACGTTATGTCAATAAAAATAAAACCCCACAATTCGATGAAAGGAAATTTGATGAAAGAAAACCTTTCAACCAAAAAAGGAGGTGGTGTAAGAATTGTCGAATGGACAATCATGATACTGACCGTTGCAGAAGGAACCCTATAGTAATGGCCACCCTTCAGGTCAGGTTGACCTCTAGACAGGAGGAGGATATTATGATAAATACCACTCCAGAAGAGATGAGGAAGGCGCAGGCTGGGGATAAGACCCTCAAGCCTTGTTTTAGGAAATTGTCCCATGGTCACACACCTCCAGGAAAAGGAGACTTCTATATGAAGAACAAACTAATGTACCGGAAGACTGGAATTAGATCCAAAGGTCAGGGACAGCTGGTACTTCCTAAAAGGTATAGGACAGACTTAATAAGGAGCTTACATGTGAAACAAGATGGGGACCATGAGAAAATAGGGACCATCATTCAAAAGGTAGCTCAGAATTATTATTGGCCCAAGGCAAGGTGGGACATTGAAAATTTTGTAGAGAGATGTGGCATATTACATGAGGGAACACCCACAAGTGGGAACATTGATCAGGACCTGGATACGCCACGGGGCAAACGTAGGCCTGACACTGGAAAGAATAATAAAGTGGACCAAGTGGAATGGGAAGCCCCTTTTCACGGACAATCTTCAATAGACTGTTTTACAATGGCCACTATGCGGCGAGTGCAAAAAGATGTCTTACCCCAGAATAAGCCGAAAATCCCTCGCTCGGACTTATGTAAACTGGAGGAAGAAGATGTAGAGAGGAAATCTCTCATCAAGAATTATAAGTGGGGAGAAAGCCCCAAGAAAAAAATTGGTAGTGGTCGTTTTGTGAATGATGATTCTGGGAAGAAAAGTCATCACAACAGGGCTTCGAGTGCAAAGGACCTGACATGTGCCAGGAAAAATAAGTTTCCGAATTTAAAAGTCCATATGTAACTCTGTTAAGAACGTGGACTGATGAAAAGGCAGAGGAAAATATTACATCCTCATACCAATATGTGAATGAGCTGACCACTCGTTTAAAAACTGGCTGGAAACTTGCCAATGAAAATTTGAGACAATGAAGAAAATATTTGGAAAGAGAAAATCAGGAAGAGACACACTTGTTGACCTTGTCCATTGCAATGGAGATGAAAAAGGAAGCACTTTCATCATTTGAATATCCATTACATCCCTGTGAGACAGCGGCACAGGTGAAAATCAGTACACATTTAACGAAAAATCAGAAGGAGAGAGTGCAACAGGTTCTAGATGATCATACAGAGGTGTTAACGGACCGACCGGGGCATACAAACTTATTGGAATATGATATGAAACTGAAAGACCCCACACCTGTCTGTATGAAAGCCTATTCGATTCATTTTGCTAAGGAGAAAGCCTTTAAGGAAGAGATAGACTATTTGTTGAAGGAGGGAATAATTTCACACAGTGAATCTTCGTATAGTTCCAGTGTGGTACTCTTAAGGAAACCCTCTGGAGAACATAGACTCTGTATAGATTACAGGAGACTGAATGATATCACAGAAGGACAGGTGGATCCATTGCCGGATACAAATCAGTTGTTTGCCAGGCTAAATAAAGCTAAATATTTCTCAAAAGTGGATCTGAGTAAAGGATACTATCAGATTCCAGTAAAGCCTGAGGTTAGACTGTACCTAGCTTTTAGTACCTCAGAGGGACACTATGAGTTTAACAGATTGCCATTTGGATTAAAGAATGCGCCTAGTGTCTTTTCTAGAATGATGAGAAAATTGTTGGATCCTCTGAATAATCCATGCATCACAAATTTCATGGATGATATCCTTATAGCAACAGAAACATTTGAGGAACACATTGACTCTCTGAACATGCTGTTTAATCGACTTAGAGAAGCGAATTTAACAGCCCGACCAACCAAATGTTGCGTTGGATGTAAAGAATTAGAATTCTTGGGACACACAGTCCATCAGGGAAACATGACCCCTGACCCCAAGAATTTAGAGAAACTAAAGAAAGCCCCGAGACCACAAACCAAGAAAGACGTGAGATCCTTTGTCTCATTATGTGGTTTCTACCAAAAGTATATCAAAAACTTTAATTCCATATGTGCACCGTTAACTGATTTGACACGCAAAGGAAATCCAGATCGAATTACCTGGACAGCCCAGTGTGAATTGGCATACCAGGAATTGAAGGAAAAGCTCACAAGCAAACCTATTTTGAAATTACCTGACTTAAGTCAAGAATTCATTGTGAGAACGGATGCAAGTAATATCGGGTTAGGCGCGACCCTATTACAAAAATCAGATGCACTGAATGGGGAATTAACCCCAGTGGCATATGCTAGCAGAAAGTTGAATAAAGCTGAAACCAATTACTCAACTAGCGAAAAAGAATGTCTTGCAGTAATATGGGCAATCAAGAAATTCAATATTTATCTGTATGGGAAGGCATTTAAGTTGCAAACGGATCACAAACCCTTGTCGTTTCTAGCGCAGGCGAGGCATGAAAATTCGAGGTTACTCAGATGGTCCTTACTTTTGCAGCCATTGCAGTTCAGCATAGAGTATATTTCTGGAAAAACTAACCTGGGTGCGGATTGTCTAAGCCGCCATCCGTGTGATGAGAATCACCGTAAGCCCCAGGAATAATACTAAATTTCTCTATGTGTATATAGAATTATAGACTGACATATAACGTCTGTTTTAAGTGGGGAGAATTTGTCGTGAAATATTCTAAATCCACATATATAAATTAAAAAGTAAATGTAAAGCCTAACGAAGTAATTCAATAAAAGGAAAGAAGAATGGTAAGGGAACAGTGCGGTCACAATGGCGTACACCTGTGTATAGAACGTCATACTAGCTAACAAGAAATCCCCTTTTTCTACTTCGTCTGCATAATTGTAACGCTTTCACGTTTACTAGAAAAGCCTACTGCATCAACTACACGCGTTTCAAAAAAAAAAAAAAACTGGTACTGTGTTTCTTAGAAAACCTTGAGATAAACACACTGCGTAATGACCTAGATTAATATTCCATTCATGTCATTTTATGCACTAAGTAAAAGAAAAGACAGACGAGCTTAGAGAGAGAGAGAGAGAGAGAGAGAGAGAGAGAGAGAGAGAGAGAGAGAGAGAGAGAGAGAGAGAGAAGGAGGAACGCATTCAATACTACCACGTTCGTCTCGCGATGAAAAAGTGAACGCGAAAGGCATGAAGCACTAATTTTTTTCAAATAAACAGTGACAAAAAACACTACCAATACACGGTTAGGTTTTGAAAACATGTTTAATGCTTATTAGGAACCATGACACAATACTGTTTTACGTCTGAAATCCTGACTTTATACTGACAGAACAGTCGAAAAGGCAGAACAGGTGGCGGTTCTAAGACAGTAAATAAAAAAACAATTACACGACTATCCTAGAAAATACATATTTTGAACGAAGCCACTTAGCTCCATTAAACTTATATATTTGGGTGCCTTAGGACTTGCTGACAAGTGATGTTAGGTGTTAAGCAAATAGTCTCATAATTAACAAATTATAGCCAAAATATTATAGTGATGTTGTCTGACTACACAGGATTATATTTGCTCATAATGGCGTGTTTGGACACTGCTTTAGAGAAAATTAGGCCACCACGTTAAATCCGATTTGATTGGCTAGAATTATATGTAAGGCGAAACATGATTAGTCGATGGCAAATACTATTTTTGGTTGTTAATGGCAACGATAGGAAGGGTACTTTTTTTCAAAAGCTTTTGTAAACATGGTCTCATTGGCTAGACCATTTTATATAGTCAATTAGGAGCGTCAGTTCAGTGCCACTTTTTGAAAATCCAATTTGTAAAAGCAAGTGCGTTGAGATCCAGCTCATATTTTTCTAATAAAAGCCTGGGACAGAGGCAGATCGGAATTGTGCCATAACTCATCGCCAGTCAACGTATTTGTTTAATATTTCCGTGAATTGTGGTAAGCTAGACATATTTTATATCTTTTAGATGAAAATTGAATGTGAATTGATAAATTTATGTCTGTATGTGTGTGGTTCAGTAACAAACATGAGGCAAAGCCTAGATATTGCTCTATCATGAGAAAAACTTGTCGGAGAGGAGTATAACTGCATGGGATTGCCAAATAGTACTATGACACCTATCTTATTGAATAGAAGGAAATAATGCTGGAATTGCAGAGGCGTTGTAACCATTAGGGAGAGGAATACTGGTGAATGTTGTTACATGAGAAGCTAACAGTTGGCCTACCGCGCTGAACTCAGTGTTTGTTATGTATTGTGCTTCAGTGTGGAAATGGATTATAAATTAGTTCTGAAGTAGGAGGTACAACCTTCTTGTTTCAGGGACCGTGGTACTAACGTATTAAAGCAGCACATGGTCTGAGTTTTGCTGAATCCAGAGGCTGATAGCATACTCCTTGGTCAAGATATCGACCAGTGTTGTTCCTCAAGAAAACTGTGAAGCAAGCGAGCATAGGAGACTGTTTCCTGCCGCCCACACAGAAGTTAAGATTACGTTGGCCAGAGCAGCTCAATCTTGTGTATACCCCCCTCTAAAAGTGACTTTACCTTAAATCAAGAGGGACATTTATTTGTTTCAAATAAAAAGAAACTGTGAACCTTTCCAATATTATTTCCACCAGAAACAAACACTTGAAGTCATGATGACAAACAACAACATAGCTTGAATAGCCAGTATTACCTTATAGTATTACATCACTACTTACACACATATTGTAATAATAATATATGTCAATACAAAGATCCTATCTATAAATTGTGTACATACAACTTGTGATTTCATTTGATTGTGATTCCTGGTTCACTTTGTAGTTGAATCAGGATATCTATTATTGACAGGAATTAATACATATTTTTAAAAGTTACACTTGACTTATTAAGATAGTCTTATAGAGTGTTCTATGTATGTGAGTGTCACAGTGTTGTAAAGTATTGTGGATTAAATTAAATTGTTTATCTGTCTGTTGGTTGTCGTGAACATACACTTCATCACTATCATAACCCTAGACATTCAACGTAGTCATCACAATATTCCAGAATAAGTCTGACTGAGGTATAAATGTGGTAGCAAAGTAAGGTCATCTGTAATACACCATACTTATTAGATACAGATACCTTCACAGCTGATCTCAGTCAGTACACTAAGTCCCCTATAAATATTTATATCATCCCACTTTACCACAGACCAAGAAAAGGCCATTATGTTTGATATCTCCGATGAGGGAGATTTGTGAAGGTCGACAGATTATTATTATAGGGAAGGTGTTTCTCCCATGAGTTATGTTGAGTCTGACGATACAGACATTATTGTTCTGCGATATAGGCAGTTCCCTTTGCTGTAGGGATAATTTGGACCAGGAAACTTTATCATTATAAACTGCTGTACTTATGCAGCTGTTGTGCCTAGGATTTTATATGCTATGTACTTAAGCACCAAATGATTTGGTGCTTATGAGATGTTTCCTATTTTGCTGTGTACTGTACCTGTGACAATGTACTTAGTGATGTCCTCGTGACTGTGGAGTATCAAAACAGTGTAGAACGATGAGAAGTTATAACCTTTTGCTGACTCCTACATATGTGTTGGTGTGTGTGACTATTATTGACTTTTTCGTTAGAACAACATGCATTCGTGTTCACAGATGTCTATACACCCATACACCTGGTCGGCCATCAGTAAGCCCGACGAATGCTGATGTGTCCTTCATCAGCGCACATAATACTATAACATTTATCTTACTTTACCCGGCGTTGCCCGGAAGTCTCTCACCCTTCAACAGACTTAAGAGTTATCAGTGGTGAGCCAGCATTTTGGGGTGTTATCAACTGATTGAAGGATATTATCTTAAAAGTTGAAGTTTCAAGTCAAAAGTTCCAGTGTTGCTGTACTTTTTCTTGTGGGCCGTTACCTCGGAGTTCCAGTGATGATTACCTTTGGACTTCTTCACACGGGATTATCTATGTACATCATTGCCGCTGTTACCTTGAAGTTTCGACATCGATCACCAGTGGATTTCTTCGGATTGCATTAGCTGTGTACATCTTTGCTGTGGTTACAGAGGCCAGGATTTTTTCCTTCTAAAGATAAGTGGCTATTTGTTTGTAAACTGTGCCTCTGTGTGTTGTAATTAAGCCTTCCTCAGTACATAAACTATTTATATTCCTTGTTTTCCATGTTATATGTTTCTATGTTATATGTGTCATATTTCAGCGGGCAGGTTGGGTGGAGACTTTCGTAGGATACATCCCACTTCACCGAGGGCCTACAAAAGCGTTCTATAGGGACTGTTTTGTCTAAGTCCGTGTTGTAAAAGATCCCTTGATAATTCGGTGCATACTATGTTTACGCCGTATTCAGTCATCTTTATAATTGTTTAGGTGTGACGAGATGTCTTAAAGTTGTTTTCGTTATATTTTCCTCTGTTCTTTAGTTCTTGATTAATTTGTCTGTGAGTGTCTTCCTCCCCTTTCTATCTTTGAGTTATATTCGTTTATACACTATTTTGTCATTTGTATTGTATCCTATTCGCAGCTGTCGTTGCACGCTTTGCAATATTTTTTCACTTTATTTCTACTTTTTTACTTTAGTTGATTCCTGCGAATCTGTTCTTTATATCTTGTCTTTGTCTTTCTTGTTTGTATTATCCATTTTGTTATACACTGTCAATATTATAATGCACAATAGATATATAGGTGATTAATTAAATTATTAATAGTTAAGGTAATTATACAGGTTCTAGATTAAGGACTTGTCACCCACTGAGTTGGGATAAAGTGAGTTTCTCAAGTAATATATTTGCATGAGTTATCCATTCTATATAATTAGACATAATGTCTAGTTTGAATTATTTCATTGAGCAAGGGAGATCCCTTAAGATGACTAATGAGGAGGTAAGAGAATTTGCACTTGTTGAGTATGGCAAGGCGCAGAAGGCTGAAGAAAAGAAACAGAAAATAGAAGCTGAAAATATGAGATTGCAGATGCAGGCAGATGAGAGGAAATTTCAAATGCAAATGGAAGAGAAGAAATTAGAAGCTGAAGAGAGAAAAATTCAACAGCAAAGAGAGGCTGAAGATAGAAAAATGCAAATGCAAATGGAGGCTGAAAAACAGAAATTAGAAGCTGAAGAGAGAAAAATTCAACAGCAAAGAGAAGCTGAAGATAGAAAAATCCAAATGCAAATGGAAGCTGAAAAACAGAAAATGGAAATGGAAAAACAGAAATTAGAAGCTGAAGAGAGAAAACAGAAATTAGAAGCTGAAGAGAGAAAACAGAAATTAGAAGCTGAAGAGAGAAAAATTCAACAGCAAAGAGAGGCTGAAGATAAAAAAATGCAAATGCAAATGGAGGAGAAAAAGCTTCAGATGCAAGCTGAAGAAAACCAAAGACTCCACGAGCAAAAATTGGCAGCTATGGAGCTGGAGAAAATAAAGGTAGTGAATATGGGTAATACACAAAATGAGACAAACAATCAAACAACTTCTAATAAGGCAAATGCTAAACCTCATGATATTAAATTACTTGCTTTCAACCCTGCCAGCGACGATATCTCATTCTATCTAAATAGATTTGAACTTTCATGCGACTCTCATAAGATAGACAAGATGCAATACGTTGCACAACTTATGAACATACTTAAGGGTGAAGCTTTGAATTCTATAAGTATGATGGAAGGTCCTGACAAGTATAACTATGATGTTGTCAGAGCGGCCTTATTAAAAAATACCAACTGGATGAAGAAGGCTATCGCCTACGCTTTAAGTCTCTATTGCCAGAGACAGGGAAAGATTTTTCAGACTTTATATAAATTATTCGGCTTACGTTTTCACGTTGGGTTGAACTTTCAAAAACTGAACACACATATGAAGCCCTTATGGATTTATTGCTTCGTGACAAAGCTATGTCGTCAGTGAATAAATCTTTTCTTTCCTTTCTACATGAGCGAAAACCCCCAAATTTGAAAGATATGGAACTATACTGTTGCCAATATGTCACGGCACATCCAGATGTAACGGTTAGCATTTCTAAAGTCGAAGAAGTATGAAAATTTTGGGAGGGGTAACTACAATAGAGGTTATCAACCTTATAATAATTTTTCTCAGAGACGGCAAAACGCACCAAATAGAAATTTTGATCAAAGGGGAAATGACAATCGCAACTATGCTAACTGGGGTTCAAATCAGAACAATAGTTTCAATAGAGGTAATAACAATGCTTCCAATAGAAATAATAGCCGCGAGAGATCGCAATACGACGGTAGATCTCCAAAAAATAATAGATCGTATCGTCATGCTAACTCTGCTCAACAAGAGCCCCAAGGTGTTAATGATCAAGGTAACAATAATAATAGCGCCCCTAACACTATTGCGTGCTCTGCTTTTGATCTCGAGAGAGCATCTCAGTGCCTGGAGTGCACAACTTTGTTTCAACCTACAGCTATAACTATCTTGAGTTGCGGTCATCCTCTACCCCCTCTTCCTGCCTTAGCTGCGCATGATGGAAGAGGGTCTCTTACTCTACATAAGGGGTTTGTGAATAATAATCCAGTCTCAGTTCTCTTTGATTCTGGATGCGCAATTGTTGGAATTAGACAGTCTCTAGTCCATCCATCGTGTGCTACAGGTAAAATGGTGAAATGTGTGACATTCGGTGGGACAGTTGAGACTTTTCCGACTGCCATAGTCCACATTACCACACCATTTTTCACTGGTTAAATACACGCATGTTTGCTCAGAGCACCTATCGCTGACCTTACTGTCGAACAGATACATGGTGTAAAGGTTTGTACGCCGGTACAAATTGCTGCTTGGGAATGACAACATCACCTTACTGCTTCTACATTAGGGACTATGCCAAAATCTTTTCACCAGATACAGTCGGCTAATTTGGTGCAATCTTGCAGTGTTGATACTATTGTTCATCATACTAATTTGAGTGCTTCTTTTAGCCTAGTTCAACATACCTCAGTACGTCACAAATCTAACTTTGATTCTTCTTTAACTACTATTGTAGAAGAAGATCCTTCGATTTTGTCTGACACTGACACTAACTCTATTGCTACGACTGAATCTATATCCAGTCACGTTGATTGCAACTCCTTTATTGCAACGACGAGTGTTTTCTCTGCTACATGTACGAACTTAATTGTTAGTACATATCTATACCTTATGAGTTTCTTTACTTTTCTTACTGGGCCGGTTAGCTCAGTATCTTCGTCTTTTACGACTTTTTGTCGTACTTACTGCTTTTCTTTTAAACTTCGACTTAGGTCCAAGTTTACCAATGTCTTTTTTTGCATCTTTATTGTATGCTTCTTGTTTTTCTCTTTGCCCAGTACACAGGCTATGACGTCAGTTCAGCCTTTAGGATGTATGCATTTATCAACTGCATTTCCTTTGTCTTGCGCAAAATCTCAGATTGTCAGCTATCATGACGCTCTTAGTCGTCATTACCATCCTTAGATTTGATTTTTGACGTGGGTATCATGTGTATACTTACGACCTTTCTTTACATAAATTACATGCTGCTAATTTTCTCAGATACTTTTATGACCCTGGTTAATTCTGGTTTAGTCTGTACTACTTTCTCTGTTACCTTTTATTGTGTTACGGAGGAAGGTTTGATTATCACCATACAGGGGCCGGAAGTTTATACAGCCACATTTGATAAATTAAAATTAATTGTTGTATATCATAGAATTTAACCTTTACCAAACAGACTTTTCTATTTGTGTTTTTCCACAGCGTATGCTTTACCATGAGAGTCTCAACCACTTTATTATATGTTTGAGATGTTTACCGTTGGGAATTTTCACAAGAATTGCCATTTATGTGGAATCAGTTTGTCGCCTCTCTAGATTTTTCTGGGCTTCTGACTGACAGGATGCTCTTGGATCATTAGAATTTGCCATCTTATATATATGTAATTTGTTTGAGACAGCGGATGATATTGTATCAGTATAGTATAGCAAATTAGATATTATTATATTAGGATATGATGTAACTTCTTAATGATAATATGTTGGTTCATCGTTATGCACCATTGCATTACTATATTGTTTGTATACTTCTGAGTTTTGAAACGATGAACGTATTACTATGGTAATGATTATACTATTGTGACTTGATTAATCATTGTGATTCATTTCAATATTGTACTTTTTGAGAAATATGAAGACATGAGAGAATGTATTTTTTCTGGCATTGTAATATTTTTTCTTTGCCCGGCGCGTGATTGTGCGCTAGGGGATAACTGTGTACGATATTGGTACTTTGAGATATTTTTTCTGAGCTTGCTGTGTATTTTTTTTTCCTCACCCGACGCTTGATTGTGCATCACCTATAGCTATGTATAACCATGTTGTTTATTTTGATGCTCATCATCTGTTACTCCATGAGCATATTAACTTGGTTGTTATGCACATCAGGCTACTTTTTTTTTACATAATAGCTAATTAATTATTCTTTGATTCAGATTATCATTGTTTTTTGTAATGGATGCTATTGTACTATAATGGTATTCATTGATATAATGCATTGTTTAAGTTCATTGTTTACCTAGATATGTCATTATTTTCTTTATTCTTATTGCATGGCTTTCTCTCTTTACTGTTCATTCCTCTTGTATTTCATCTGTTCTTGTCGTTTTTTATTCTTGATGTCATGGCTAGTCTATACGTCATATGTCTGCATATTCCTTTGAAGTTGATGTACTTTGTATGCTTATCTCTTTACTTTTCTATACTTCACTTCCGTTGTACTTTACACGTACTGCTATTCATCTTTGGTTTACGTTGTTAATATGATTTTACATAGTGTGATCCTTATGTGTAGAGATTAGTAATTTATCGACTTCTATAATTTTCTTTGATGTATTTTGTTTAAAAAAAAATGATTATATCATTTTTCCCCCCGGGGGCGGTGTAGACTGTTAAGTCCTAATTCTAGTCAAGGGGAGTTTATCAGTAATATACTTGTAGATACTGACCGGATTGTTGTTAGCTCCCGTGTTTAGCTGTTTATGTGTTTAAAATAACTTCGCGTATTTTCGCGAATGTTCTGGATGCAGAACGTGGGGTGAACGAAATTCATCTCAGGCGCAAAATCCGCGCTGAGATAAATTTGCGTTGAGCTGTTTTTTAGGCGGGGGAAATTTATCGTGACATTAGAATGCTGAGAGAGCGGAGAGAAAGGACTGACGATTATGGTCAGCGTGTCCCGATATAGAGAATTGTTTTGATGAAAAGGATTGTGATATTTTCCTAAGATTTCATAAAGCCGTGGACATAAAGGCTTAAATATATTCTGCAGAATGTACAATGTTAAGATTTTCGGACCAAGGATAGGCCATTATGTTTGATATCTCCGATGAGGGAGATTTGTGAAGGTCGACAGATTATTATTATAGGGAAGGTGTTTCTCCCATGAGTTATGTTGAGTCTGACGATACAGACATTATTGTACTGCGATATAGGCAGTTCCCTTTGCTGTAGTGATAATTTGGACCAGGAAACTTTATCATTATGAACTGCTGTACTTATGCAGCTGTTGTGCCTAGGATTTTGTATGCTATGCACTTAAGCACCAATGGATTTGGTGCTTATGAGATGTGTCCTATTTTGCTGTGTACTGTACCTGTGACAATGTACTTAGTGGTGTCCTGGTGACTGTGGAGTATTAAAACAGTGTAGAACGATCAGAAGTTATAACCTTTTGCTGACTCCTACATGTGTGTTGGTGTGTGTGACTATTATTGACTTTTTCGTTAGAACTACATGCATTCGCGTTCACTGATGTCTATACACCCATACACCTGGTCGGCCATCTGTAAGCCCGACGAATGCTGATGTGTCCTTCATCAGCGCACATAATACTATAACATTTATCTTACTTTACCCGGCATTGCCCGGAAGTCTCTCACCCTTCAACAGACTTAAGAGTAATCATAATGGTGCAACGTTTGCATATAATAGCATAAATGACGTTGCGTGACTCACATGTGAAGCCATGTGTGATGGTGAACTTGGCGTTAGGGAACGAGACTGAACGTGTTTCGATTACATACTGACATGTCTTACATCGAGTCCGGTGCACTGTAAATAGCAAACTTGCAAAATGAAGCGACAATGAACTCCTTACCTGACGCCTTCCGAGCAGCCTGTGGTGTAGCGACAGCAGACGACGGACAGCGGAAAATGATAACTAGAACGATCAACGATACACGCTCGGCAGACACAGAGCACAGCAACTATTAACTTTGAAAGTGGGCCAAGTGCCTACACTTTCGAGAAATACAAGGTGTTCATAAAAGATTGTACCCTTTTCAAAAAAATTATTCCCGGCCCCATGTCGTGCTACGAGGATGCTTTCTATCACAAAAGTAAGATAATCTCTGCAAGTTTTTAAGCATACCTTACAAAGACTAAAAAAAGTGCGCATGCGCGCAGCAGGTATTTCAAATGAAACTTTCGCAGTTGAGTTGCAACCGGTAATTGTTACATTTCTCTCAACACACTAGTCAAGTAGGTGAAAAAAACAGAAATAGGTACAATCTTTTTGAGTCTTTGTAAGGTATGCTTAAAAACTTGCAGAGATTATCTTACTTTTCTGATAGAAAGCATCCTAGTACCACATCATGTGGCCGGGAATACATTTTTTTGAAAATGGTACAATATTTTATGGACACCCTGTATATGGTGCCTTAGTAAACAATTTGCGCCTAAATGTTCGGCCAGGAAGTGTCACGGTGTCCTTGCGAGGAGAGAATAACAACTAATGATGTACGTCACAGATTTTCTGTAAATGCCAACTGTTCGCCCGTGTGACCAGATGTACTGAGTGTCCCATTCTGTACACGCCCTAACTTGCTATCATGCAGGCGAAGACTTTCATATCATTTATCTTCTTCTTCTTTCTTCTTCCGTCCTTAGCCACCAACCGACGAAGCAGTCCGTGGCCAGTACGCCTAGTGGCGTCTTAGGGCAACAACAAATTGATCAATCTATCGCTTCCACCACGCCTATGGCGTCTTTGTGGGACAACAACAGACCAAACAATCTATCGTTGTTTCCGTAATCAGAGTAACTAGCAAGCAGGTGATCAGCCCACTGTGCGAAGTTTTTACGGGACGGGGTAAACAGCCCCATGCCCAACCCTCCTTAGTCGCTTTTTACGACATGCATGGTAGGGTGCAGTGTTACTATTCTTTGCTCCCCTTTCGGGCCCCGGTAACACACGGGTGCCATATCATTTATAGAGATTATAAAATAATGAACTTGTGGGCATCCAACATCTGGTTCCAGTGGCATGTCAGCAGTCTTGTTTTTTTTTTTTTTAAAAGCATCTTTTATTTAAGATCACATTAGCTTTGTATATTTGTCGCGTTTCAAATATTTGTGTCGACTCATCGTATAGAGTTGAAACTGCTTGCAGCTTCCTTTCTTGGTACATTTTAGTCTTTCAAATTTTGACCGACATTGGGCCCATCCGATTTTACATAATAACTAAAACAATGTCAAATGAATCGGAATGATATAATCACTTAGCCTACATTAAAGTAAGGGTGTTTTTAAGGTAAGGGAAATAGTGAACTGCAAATACAGATTGTGTTTTATATCTGAAGGGAGCCGTGGTAGTACACTGGTTAGTGCATTGGCTTCCTAGCTCGGTGGTCCATGGTTCGATTCCCAGTTGAGGTGGGATTTTTTAGACCGCAAACGGCCACCGGGGTGGGTCGACCCAGCTTCATGAATTGGGTACCAGAGCAACTCTGGGAAGGTTAGGGCAGCCGGCGTGATGCTGACCTCATCACCCCTAGTGTGACGATGGTCAAGAAAATATGAGCCTAACACCATATTCCCAATACGCCTCAATGGGCGTGTAACGGGATCTTTTCTTTTTTTCCTTACGTCAACAATATTGCAGTTATACCCTGTTCAACCCTAAGGTTATATTTGGGGTATATTGTGCGTTAGGTTTTTCGGTGCTAGCCGGTTGTTAGTCCTGAAAAGGACTGGTCATAAAAAGTACCACTAGCTGACTGTCTGGGTTCCTCTCGTTGTTTAGTCTGTTCGTGGTACCGCGGCGTGTTCCATAGTGTATTTCACATCCTGCTTCGCTAGTTCGGTGGCAGCCCTGAGAAGGGCTAGTCCTAAAAAGGACTACTAGCTGGCATGTGGGGTTTTGTGTGTTTTTGACCTCCTCGTTTCTGTTGTGTGTGTCGTCCTTTTCTCCTGAAACTGATATATCCCTTTTTCTATTATTGTTGGCAGTAATCTTTCTAGCATTTCAGCGATGACTTTTTCGTTGTTGGTCGTTCTTTTTAGTTTCTCTGTTTTTAGATGCAGTTTCCTCAGTGGTCATTCTTTCTGTTTCTACTCTTTTGAGAACTTCTTCATTTTCCGCTTTCAGCTCTGCCAGCTTCTTGATATCTGCCTCTATTTGATGATAAATTCTTTTCATATCCTGAATCATACTTCTAACGCTTTGTAGATCTATCGAATTATCACTGCTTGCAATTTCATCCTTGGGAGTTTGCCTGCTTCTACTCTCAACCTGGAGTTTTAGCTTTATTTCTTTAACATCCGCGGTCAGCTGATGCAGATGTCTTCTATCTGTTGTCTAGTGTTCTACTTCTTTATTTCTTACGAGTGCCTGAAAAACATACCTTTATGTTTGTCTAATATTTATTTACTGTTTACAGGCCTCGGGTTTCCCTTCCTTATGTGTTATAAATGTTTATACAATACCAAAACCTACCCTCTGTCCTGTACTTACAGTTCTTAGTTTTCTATCATCTACTAGACACAATATTAAGGTCTTTGTCTTTGTGGTGGATTTGATGTTATTAATTGTTGTACGTATTATTATATTTGTATTAAATGAGATTAGCTATGAAGGTCCCTGAATATACCCAATAATATTGTGAACTTTTCAGGGTACCTTTCCACTACCACCTTATTATCTCATTCAAAATGTATTTATATTAGTATGTTAACTGACTTCGTGTTGTGTCTAGGGTTATGGATGTAGAGTGTAATGTACAATAATCAACAAACATACAAACAGATAGTTTATTATTCACAACAGCACACAGTACTACCACAATAACATACAAACGACACTCTAAAAAGCTATCTTATTTAAGACTGCGATTGAATTTTGTGTAAATAAGATTTTTACAGTTTTATTATCCTGATTCAAATTTATTTGTAATCAGGACTGACAATTTAAAAGTGAAATCATAATAATCAATTACATCAGTCAAATAGCACAATAGATCGTTTGTCCATATATATAATATTTTTCTAATATGCGTTTGTAGAGTTCTCCTACTTTAAGGTAATACTGGTGGTACTACTAGTTTGTTGTTTTAATCATGTCTTTTTGGAAATGTTTGTTTCTATTTTGTCACTTGTGGAACTATTAAATATTTGTCCCAGTTTTATTCACTGTCATAAGATCGTTCTTTTAAAGTTCTGTAGTTGAGCTTTCAGGTGCCGAACGAGAACTTATCTTTGCAGTAGAAGATAAGTTGAACCTTTCCTCTGCTCGCTTGACAATCTGTTCCCTGTTTGATAGGCAATGGCCACTAGCATGGGCTCGCAGTAACAGGCAGAGTCTTGAATCAATCAATTTTCAAGCGTTTGGTACCACATTAACGTCAGTACCCAGGACCTCTGAAATGTGAAGGTATGCATCCTTCGTAATATCTAGCATACACTAATAGTCCACAGTCAAGGACATGTACATTACAAACAAACAAAAGGATCATATCCTTATACAAACCGATGTCACCATTTTCTTTTGATGTGACAATGTACACCAGTATTCCTTTCCCTAATAGTTACAACGCCACTGCAATTCCAGCTGTAATCTCTTCCTTATAATAGGATAGGTGTTATGCTCCTTTATGACAATCATACCTATTCTTGTAGTTTTACACCTCTCTGACAGTCTATCACATGGTGGATCAATCTTTAGGCATTGCCTCATGTTCGCTATAGACCCACTCATGTCCATAAATATTTTATTATTTCACATTCAATTTTTATATAAAATACAGGTTAATAAATGTCAAGCTTACCACAATGTTCAATGAAATACACACAGAGACGATGACTGACACAGTTTCGATCTGTTTTATTGCCCATGCTGTCCAGAAATGTATTTAAAGGTACAGCCTGCTCTCATCAATCACTGTTAAAAAATTTTTTAGAAATGGCGTCCCCTTAACGCTTATTCTGACAATATCGATTCAGTTAGCCAATCGCTATTAATTTTACAAGGGTAAACAGTCTTTTCAAAAATATCATTCAAACTTTTCCTACGTTTCTAGGTTATTTATGTTTATTCAAAGGTCAGCCAATAATATTTAGTCTCACTTCAAATGCCACCCAATCGGATTCGCTGTACTATGTTAGCCTATCTGTCACCTACTTTTTTCCCCAAAAAATATGCGATCCAATCTAAGCAGATATGACTTGACCTGACAGTATCTCTGATCTCTATGTATTGTTTTATCAATATTTAATTAGTTAAGGGACTATTTATATAACTAATAACATATTCTTGGTCAGCAAGTCTTCAGGTACACGAATAAACAATTTTTAAGGGGCTATGTGGCTTAGTTCAAAATTCTATAATTTTTTCTATGTTAGTTGTTTATTTTTAAACTACCTTTCGTTCATTCTTTTTCCATGTAATATCAAGCTGAATACGAGAGCTTAGGTCATTCATAATAAGAGCTTAACATGTTTACATGACCGAGGTGTCCACAATTCTAACTTTTTTCATTGTATTTGGGGAAACCCCTAAGGCAAAGCGTGCAAGTTGGTTGTAGACTTAGAACCAATTGTGACGTGCTTTGCGTGTTGTTTTTCTAGCCTTTCCCCTCCTCGTTTCACAATGCATTTTAAGCACAATTTCTTAGAACTTGGAAAAGTGGGCATTTATGTCAAGGACGAATTTGAAGAATTGGGTACCGTTTTGTTCGGCTATTCGTTAGCAAATAATAATCTGAAGGCGTAGGCGATACCAACCGTTTCAGCAGAAAATTCTTTTGTACTTTTTTTTCTTTTGCCTTTATGCCCTATACTGTTATATATTAATTTAGATATTGTATTTAGAAATTCACTACAGTCTTGTGTAGTCTAACCTACACTGTATAACAGGGGAACAACAGAAGTGATTGCGTCATTAATAAGCTTGACTGCCCATGGTAAATTTCCGGTGTTATGTGTTGCGGGTCGCACTAATGACCCGTCATCAAAGCATCATTTATTTGGTGATGCCTAGATGGCAGGAAGGATAGTGTGATTCGCTTGCATAGCTAGGCGGGGTTGTCGCACGGAAGGTTCTGGGTTCGAGTCCTGGGTAAGCCAATTACGTCTGTTGTTTTTCTGTTGTCTAGTTTTCTACTTCTTTATTTCTTACGAGGGCCTGAAAACATACCTTTATGTTTGTCTAATATTTATTTATCTATTGTGTACTGTCTGTCCGCAACATCTGCAGTTACTCTGTGTTTTGCCTCTCTAAAGGAGATTTTTGCACACAGCTTCCTCCAATATGTTCTTAGTTTCCTGAAACACAGGGCAGCCTCGGTACCTTGCCCCGTGGTTTCCGAGGCAGTTTGCACAGGTACGGTTTGTGTTTGTGGCTTTGTAATTGTGATCCTCCATTGTCCTGGGACAGTCGCGATATGGGTGGCTCCCCGCACAATACCGGCAAACTTTCTCTCTGCTGCATGTCTTCTTCGTGTGGGAAAACTGCTGGCAGTTGGAGCACTGCATGACAGCAGGAATGTACTCTTCTGACTTTCGAGATCTATTGTCCAGGTTTAGTTTACTTGGTCTTGGCGTCCCTTCGATAGTTAGGATAACTAGGTGTGTGTCCTTCTTGTCCCATGTTTGCAGTCTTTCAACCTGTGTTATTTTGACATTCTTGTTTTCTGTTTGCAGGCGGCTGAGGACTTCTTGTGTAGACCAATTGTTGTCGACCCCTCTTACAACTATCTTTTTGGTTTTCTTGTAGATCTCCACAGCAACTTTAATCTGGTGGAGCAGCTGGACTTCTTTGTGTCCGGACTCTAGTTCGACCATCAGTTCGTTTGTCTTCTCGGTGTTATTTAGAGCTATTATAACTCCTTTTTCGTGCCTTGTAACTCTAATTATGCTCCTCCTGCGCACTATTGTCTCCAGGATATTAACTACTTTGTCGTCGGGTAGAGACCTGAGGGTGGCCTCACCTCCAGACACCTGGGTGATCTTAACGATCCCCTCCTGCAGTGCCTCGTGAGAAATGGCATTGCTTAGCTTGCCAATGTGGAGCGCTCTGACTTCCGTCTCAGTTAGAGCGTGTGGCCTGTGAGACGGACTCACGTTCTGGTTCGTTATCTGCATCTGGTCCCGTTTTGTAGAGGTTGCGTGGTCACTACACGATGGAGCCTCGACTACAACATCTTGTTTTGGCGGTGATTTCGCTTTGCCAAATTTTGGAGCATGGTTGTCCTCTGCCGTCGAAGTTTTGTGGTTACGTTTTGTAGAGGCCTGGTCACTACACGATGGAGCCTCGACTACAACATCTTGTTTTGGCGGTGATTTCGCTTTGCCAAATTTCGGAGCATGGTTGTCCTCTGCCGTCGAACTTTTGTGGTTACGTTTTGTAGAGGCCTTGTCACTTCACGATGGAGCCTCGACTACGACATCTTGTTTTCGCAGTGATGTTGCTGTGCCAGGTTTCGGAGCCTGGTTGTCCTCTGCTTTCAAAACTCTGGGTTGCTCATCCATGGGGGAACCTGAAGTTACTATCATTGTATCCACGCAGGGTGGTGGTGGAATCGCTCTCAGTCTTTCTCTTGCCTCACGGATCCGTGTCATCGACCGTATTATATTTTCTGCAACTTCGGCAATGTCAGGCTCATCTTCTATTGGGTCAGAGATACTTGCTGTTGCTGACGTCTCCTTCGCTGTGTCAAGAGTTGGGTTCTCTAGAAGGCTGTCACTTGACTTTGACGGCCCCGTCACTGGCATCTCCGTCACTGTATCAAGTGTTGTATTGGTCGGCTTATTCTGTATCCCACTTCTGAGATTTAAAGATGCTGGTCTGTTGCTGGGCACATGTACGACTTTCCTTCTCATGGGATCGGTTTTTGATCGAACCATTTTTCGTATAGCGCAGTGATCGCGGTGTAACGGGATCCTTTACCCTCCTCCTTTATATCTGAAGGGACGGGCGTCGGGTGGTGAATGGTTACACTAGTCAACAAATTTTCAAAAGTTTTTTGTACCAGAAATTAAATATACCATTTCTTATTGATTTTGACATGCTGATTTCAAATATCATAATGAAATTCACCAATTGGCTCTGGTTTTTTTTTAAATGATGAATTTACATTACAGTAATACAAATAATGTATGCTTGTTTAATTCTCTGGGGTGAACAGCTAGTCTTTCTACTTTAGCATTATAAAAATTGTGGTTACATACTCAATTAATTGATATTTCAACATAAAATGATAGAAAAAAATAAAAACATTATTTAAAGTTCACATATCATGTTTTAAAAGGGCACATTTGAACCCATTCCGTCATTATTCAGTCGCTGTTCGAGCTCTCTTTGCTTGCTTCTTGTAGTCAATCGATGAGGTGTCTCTTGTCACAGTCCAACAGTAATCAGCAAGCATTGAAGGGCTCCAATTGCCTTGATACCTTGTCTCCATAGCAGCAATGTCCTGGTGAAATCGTTCACCATGCTCATCACTGACCGCTCCACAGTTTGACGTAAAGAAATCCAGATGAGAATCCAGAAAATGAATTTTCAAAGACATGTTGCAGCCAAGACTCTTATACTTCAGAAGGAGATTTTCTACAATTTCATTGTAATTATCAGATCTGTTGTTTCCAAGAAAAGTGTCCACCACTGACTTAAATGCTAGCCATGCTGCTTTTTCCTTGCTATGCAACACGCAAAGAAACTCGTCATCATGAAGAAGTTTTCGAATTTGCGGACCAACAAATACTCCCTCTCTTATTTTAACTTCATTCAGTCTTGGAAATTTTCTGATGAGGTATTTGAAAGCCTCATCTGTTTTCTCCATTGCCTTGACAAAGTTTTTCATGAGACCCAGCTTAATGTGCAAGGGTGGCAACAAAATCTTGCTGGTGTCGACAAGTGCTGAGTTCTCAACGTTCTTACTGCCAGGCTGCAATGACTGCCTGATTGGCCAATGTCTTCTGATGTAATGGTCACTTCGTGCACGGCTATCCCACTCGCAGAGAAAGCAACAGTACTTGGTGTATCCACCCTGTAGTCCAAGCAAAAGAGCGACCACTTTTAAGTCACCGCAATGTGATCAATGATGATGATCGTAGTTTATACACTTCAAAAGCTGCTTAATGTTTTCATAAGTTTCTTTCATATGAACTGCGTGACCAACTGGAATTGACGGTAACACATTACCATTATTCAACAAAACAGCTTTAAGACTCGTCTTGGATGAATCAATGAAAAGCCTCCACTCTTCCGGTATGTAATTGATTTTGAGGGCTGCCATTAAACCAGAAATGTTGTGGCACGCAGAAAGGTCACCCTCTTTGAAAAAGAATGTAATAAGCGGCTTCTGGCGGTTCCTATACACAGAAATTGTAACATCTTCTGCCAGGAGATTCCACTGTTGCAATCTGGAACCCAAAAGCTCCGCCTTGTTCTTCGGTAAATTCAGATCTCTTCCAAGATCATTCAGTTCACCTTGGGTTATTAAGTGTGGTTTAGTGGATGTAGTTTGCTCAAAATCTGGGTCGCTTGAGGTTGATGGTTCAGGACCACCAATGTCCTCTTCTTCATCAGTGGAAGCAGCTGAAAATGATTCTGGCACTTTGGGAACTGGTAGGTCATCGCCATGTGGTACCGGACGTATTGCAGAGGGGATGTTTGGATATTCCAGAGTCCATTTTTTCTTCTTTGATATGCCTTTCCCAATTGGAGGGATCATGCAAAAGTAACAGTTGTTGAGATGATCAGTGGGCTCTCTCCAAATCATTGGGACTGCAAAAGGCATAGCTTGCCTTTTGCCAGTCAACCACAGTTTAAGATGTGCTGCACATGTATTGCAGCATATGTGTGGCGCCCAGCTCTTATCTTGATCTCCTATTCTGCAGCCAAAATACAAATCTTAATCACTTTAGTTATATTTCGTTTTTGTGATAGAAATGTCACCTAACCACATATATAACAGAAATTATTAGCACTGTTCACACATGTCCTAGGCATTTCTAACTACGATACTTTTGATAAGGACAATGCACTAACTAATGGCAAAATTTTATCAGAGATAAGATATTTATACACAAAGGTGATGTAATCATAGGTAGGATTGCACCATCAACTTCTAGTTACATTTTTATTAGTCATTAGAAAAAAATTGTGCAATCGCCCACAACAGTTGCGTCATATATATATAAATTGACCGTAATTAAATAAACTAGCAGCATATATCTTGAAAACTAGAGCCAATCAACATTTTTAAATGTCATTTTCGTTTTCAGCACACCAAAATTAGTTAAGATCAGTTATTTTCATTTCTGGTACATTTTGGTTGTTGACTAGTGTTATATGCCGATTAAAGCAATGGGTTTCTTCAAACAATAAAGTCAGTGAATCTTTTATTTTCGACGCAGCTCTAGTAGTGATCAATTTTGTTATGAGCTTTACGTTAGATGTTTAAACTTAATCAGATATATTTTATTCTAAGTTTAATTTCACGTGATGACAACAGTTCTGAAAAATTAATATTTAAGTAATTAATTAATATCATAAAACAAGTAAAGAATCGCGTCTCGGCCTCTTGAATAAGACAAAAGTGTAAAAAGTCAAGTTCAACGCAGTTTTACACATTATTATCATCATCAGCATCATTTGGCTTTTCACTCCTTATAGATCATGGAGCCATCAACATGGTGTCCTTGAGGAACCTTAATCAAAGCACAAACTCTTGCAGTGGTGGCTTCTGAAGCGATTAGTTTTACATAATGAGGTTGTCTGCCTCATGCACAATCTCATATTAATCGCCATTTATGACACGCCTTTGTCTCGTCAGGGACGCCGGTAACTACACATTACAACAAATAAACTTTATCCTACGCAATTTAAAAAAATAAAATACACTAAAAAATGTACAGGAAAACAAACAAATTGTAGGGATTACTTTTGTTGTTGTTACTACATTCATTTAAAAAAATAGAAAACACATTTTTCCATACATTCTGCTGTATGTAAAGGGATGGCCAGTTATCATTAAATCTTTCTACAGTTCACTGTCACGGGATTTGCCTCCCGTTTGCTCTGCAGTAGTGGTTCACCAGTGGCCAAAACTAAGAGTATCTAAAATGGGCCGTCAAAGGTGTCTATCTTCGCACAAGATTACTCTTGGCAGAGTTGTAGATAAAATGATAATGACGGTTCTATCTTCAAGGGAGTTTCACAAGATAATTCAGAGTCAAGAAAAATGCTGCAAAGGGCAGAGCACTATTAATTTATATCTGATCTGGCACCTTTTGTGAAGTTTTAAGCAATGGTTTGTGTTGCCACCGTTTTGTTGAATTCGGTTTTTGATCTTTTAAACATTTTAATTGAAGAATGGGTCTTCATGTATTACTATTCTATGTACTTTCACTTGATCTTCAATTTGTCTTTATATTGAGCTATTGTGCTGATCTGATGGTTTACGCGAATGATGAGTAATTTGATCAGTCAACTGGATTGAAGCAAACAAAGATGCGGTTTCTTCGAGTCCACGAAAACAGTACATTTTAATTATTACATACAAGATATGTTGAATTCATTTGCATCAAATAGGTATATCAGAATCTCCTGCGCAGTCCATTACAACATCATATGTATTACTTGTTCTGTCGTCAAATGGGTCTGACTGTTTACACGCAAAGTCGTATGTCGACAATCCGGTAATGAACAGCCGTCGCCTTGGCGAAGATAACGGTTCTAATAATAATATTACATTTGTACTCCCTGTTTATTCCCAGTTCAGGAAAACTTAATCATCGATACTAATATTCCAATAGTGTATACATAACACCAGATAGCTGACCCCGTAGACTATCTGCAAAAAGGACTTCAGCGCAATTCAATCTATATTGGGAGTAATCCAAAATACGTCCGCCTTGGATCAAGTTCGGAGTCTGAAGGGTAAAAATATAACGTTGTCATGTGTTAGCATACCAACGTAACACGTCATCAAAATCCTAGACAACTATACAAATTCGCGTTCAATACCGTGAAGCGCGAAACATAATATATATTTATAGCATCTCAACCCCTTAACGCGTAACTTTAAAACTGCTCACTATAATAGTGGCTATCATCATAAAACATGTCGTAACATTCCCCTGACCGACGGGGATAAAAAAATCTATTCTATGGATTTTTTTATCTCAAAATTCTTTCAAAAAAATTAAATATTAGCGACATACGGCCCACAATGCTTTGAGTAAAACATTGTCGAAGGTCGTAGTCAAATATACTACATGTCATAAAATACATTAAAATATATTAAGTTAACTAAAGAAACGTAAACTGTCAGAAAGGATAGTACATAATTATATAGCTAACTAAAATTATGTCATAACTAAATGAATGTGTGTTGTATTAATCAACATACTAAGATATAACTAACTAAATAAATAATTAAATAAATAATTAATATAATGTTTGTAGAATGTTATAGAATTAAATCTAATTAACTAAACTAAAGTATTGTATCATTGTTAAAGAAAGTAAAGAAAAAAAATTAAGAATACATGAGAAGTAAGTAGTAAGAAATAAAATTAATAGATTAAATTAAGACATATGTGTGCAGAAATTTAAATTTAAACTAATTATCTAATTAAATGTAAACTAAATTAATCTATCAACTAATAAAAAATAATACATATCATTTTATGTCACAATTATGTCAACATGAGTTATTAAATTACATATAATAATTACTAGTTACTTAACTAAAGTACTAATATCAATTAATTGTGTGATAATGTTTGTTTTCAAACTCTTTTTCTCTTCTTTTTATTTAATCACATTAAAGTATTGAAATAAATAGTGTCAATCCTGAAGGATAATCTGTTATTAGTTCCTTCCTGTTCGTAATGTATGGTTGAATACGTTAGTTGAAAAAGTTCATTCAGTTAAAGTTGATCCTGAGTTCAACCGAAAATGTGAGAATGTATGTATCAATAAGTTCAATCCTACGTTCAAGCGTATATTGATTGTAGACTGTATCAAGGTGATTGATAAACGTATGGACACTAACCAAAGTCCCTTGAAATTTGAACGAACTCGATAACTCCTTGCGGATATTTGAGAAATAATATAGTGCATTGTACGTATTACGAATGTTTTGTTTTCATGCACCTGCTTCATGATTACGTATGTCTTGTGGATACGAATTATTGCTCGGAAATGTTCAAGCGTCTGTACACATTGTAATGTCATTGTCCATTATGAGTTGCAAGTCCGTCTGATAATGAATACGGATGAATAAGTTGTAGCATATAAGTCTTCTTAATTCTCCAAAATTTCAGTTGTTAATTCTCTTCATTTGACGATGAAGGATGACGTGACAAGGAATCTGCCACTACGTTCTCGTAACCAGGAATCGATTTAATTTGAAATTGGAAAGGTTGGAGCAAGATGGAAAATCGGGCTAACTTAGCGTTCTTGTGATTGGCTCGTCTGAGCGAAGCTACTGCCTTTTGATCCGTCTGAATGACAAACGGGGCAACAAGTAGGAATTTTTCAAGCTTCTGTATTGCCCAGACTACTGCCAGAAGTTTTTTATCTATCACCGAGTATTTGAGTTCGGCATCGGTGAGTTTTCTCGATATGAAGAGAGTTGGGTGAAGTACGCTTTCATGTTCTTGTAACAGACTACCTCCCAATCCGTAACTGCTGGCATCTGTATGGAGAATGAACCTTTTTTTAGTATCTGGCAATCTTAAAATAGGAGGCTTAGAAAAAATTGACAAAATTTGGTTAAACGTTTTGTCACAGTCTGCAGTCCACGTGATTTTCGTAGGCATGTCTTTCCTCAACAGTGAAGACAAGACAGCCGTGATGGACGACAAATTAGGTATAAATCTACTATAATATTGAATGAGACCTAGTAAGCTCCTAACTTTTTTTTTTTTTTTTTTTTTTTTTTTTGGAATTGATAATTTTAAAATTTTAGATACATTATGGGGAATGGTTTGGATACGACCAGCCCCAATGATATGTCCAAGAAAAGTTATTTCATGGAAAGCTATTTGAATTTTACTTGGTCTAGCAGTTAATGTATTAGATCTCAGGATTTCCAATACGGAATTAAGTCCTGAAAAATGTTCCTCAAATGACGAACTGAATAAACAAATATCGTCAATATATGTGATAATGTCTGGTCTGCATGATAAAATTTTTCGCATCATGCGAATGAACGTTGCTGGTGCGTTCATGAGCCCGAAAGGCATGACATTCCACTGGTAAAGACCTTGTGGAGTCGAAAACGCTGTAAAATACTTGGCTTGTTCTGTTAAGGGAATCTGCCAATATCCCTTGGTTAAATCAATCTTCGTGAAAAATTTTGCTGTCGATAGACGAGTAAGTAAATCGTCAATTAGTGGATGTGGTTCACTGTCAGCCACTGTCTGAGCTTTAAGTTTTCTGTAATCGACACATAAACATATATTATTGTCCTTCTTTCTGACTATCACCAAAGGTGAGGAAAATGGAGAGTTACTGCTCTCTATGATCCCTAAAGCTAACATTTGATTAAATTCCTGTGATGTCTTATCTTGATAGTGTATAGGAACTGAATAGGGACGAAGTTTTATAGGTGTGTTGTCCTTAAGTATAATGTCGTGAGAAATAACTGATGTACGACCCAGTATATCAGTTAAAACATCAGAATAAGTCTCTAAGAGTTTGCAGATTTGATGATTGTCTTGAGATGTTAATGAAGGAGAAATAGTTACATCTCGCCAAGACTCGGTAGATTGCAATGTAGGTATAAGAAAAGACATGTGGATTTCAAGACAGGATGATTCCTCTTCCTGAATTACTGAAAGACTAGAATATTGGCAAGAACCAATTGATTTATCATCTAAGTCATGAAAAATAGACTGCAGATGTTCAGGACGAGTAAAGAACTCTTTTAACATGTTAATGTGATAAATTGTTTTCTGACCTTTAATGTCTAGTATGTAGTCGACGTCAGAAATTCTGTCCAAAACCTTAAATGGACCGTTCCATGCAATTAATAGTTTATTATCCTTTTGTGGGAGTAGCACGAAAGCTTCATCACCAGGAAATAACTGGCGTAATCGTCTATTTTTATGTTGAAACAGTCTTGCTCTGTATTTTGCAGCCTCCGAAGAAGCTGTTGTCATCTGGCAAGCCTCTATGATTTTTTTACGTAGATTAATGACATATTCATAAGATGACTGGGTTTCCTGAGTCATCTCAGAGTAGAGTAGCAGATCTTTTATAAGTCCCATAGGACCTCTTGGTGGAGCACCAAACACTAACTCGAACGGAAAAAAACCGGTTTGTTCATGCGGTACCTCTCGGTAAGCGAATAAGATTGCTGGGAGAACTCTGTCCCAGTCTTGAGGATACTTTACAGTAACCTTATGTAATAGTTGTTTAATGGTACGGTTGAGCCTCTCAACTGAACCATTGCTCATGGGATGATAGACACTACTAAGACTTCTTCCTATGTTAAGTGTCTTCATTACTTCAGCCATGGTGTCAGAAACAAATTGAGGACCGTTATCTGAAAGTAATTTTCTTGGAAATCCAAGTCTAGCAAATATTAATAGAAGAGCATCAGCTATGTCTGAGGTAGTTATATTCTTTAGAGGTATGGCTTCTGGTCATAGTGTACATAAGTCTACACATGTTAGAATATACCTATGACCTCTTGCAGACGGCAAAAGAGGACCAATAATGTCTATTGCCATTTTATCGAAAGGACGAACCGATATGTCGCAAGCCTGGATGGGAGCATTATGGAACGCTCCACGAGACTTTACTTCCTGGCAAGTTACACAGGAACGTACATACAATGATACGTCTCGTGATATCATGGCCAGAAAAAAGACTACAACACTCGAGAACGTGTGCGAGTGTAGCCCATATGACCCGCGCATTGGGAGTCATTTGCATGTCGTAGTATATATGTCCCTAACGATAATGGTACAGTTTATCGAAAGCCCCATCCCCACTTCAGTTCAAGGCATGTTTGTCGCCCATATATTTTCGGTCGGCCCACGTGACTGTCAGCTCACGTGACGGCGCGAGCCTGGGTTGTGAAAATTCTGAAGTAGAAGATATGTAATGAGGCCATAATAAAGCCTTAAAAATAGAATTGTGGTGTAGAATTGTGTTTTTGCTCTAGAAATAGTGTATATTTCTGTGTTTTCATGCCTTCTAAAGCGATAATCGCGTGTGGTATTTAAGTAGCCAAGATTAATACGCCCAGCGCGCAGTAAGTGGGTGATTAGCCTAGTGCCAATAAAAAGAAATAGCGAACCAGCAGGGACCTTTCCTAGTATCAGCCCACACGAGAGAGCAAACGACGAGGTGACCGGTGTAGGTAGCAGATAGACCAGAGCACGTGAGTTGTAATTCTTAAGCGCAGTTTGTAGAATTTAGCATTCGTGTTCTATAAGTCTGTACATTCAGCACGTGAGTTAATTTAAATTAGCTTTAGTATTCTGTAGTTTTATTATTAGTATTCAGCGTGTCTGTTCTAATGTTTAAAGGAAAAAGTGAATGTGTTTCCAGGACCTTATAATTTAGTCTTGAAATATAATTGAGTGGAAATAATGTGTGGATATATTTCACTAGTGTTAAGACCAAATCACATATGTAAGAGTTTAGTATCAAGTATTCCATTCATCAGAGTTGTGGCAAATTTAGTAGGAGAGTGTTTTATACATGAAACTGGACAGAGAAGCATCTATTACTTGAATTTAGATGATATTGACTTGTTAGCAAAATATCAAGATGGTGGCCACGTGGTCATGAAAGGCGGCGCGTCACCATGCGTGTGTATAAAGAAGACGCCAGTTTTATATTGTGTGAATTGACACGTGGGTGGGAAGCAGATTAAGATAATTTTCCCCAGTAAAGGAAAGAAAGAGTTGTCGTGTTAATTTTCCTTTATATGATGACTAGTTCTAGTTGTTAAGTGCCACAACAGTAAATATTTTATTTCTTTAATGTAAAAGTAATTGAGTGTATTTCACGATAGCCTACTTATCATAATTCTACTGTATATATTTAATGGGTTACTGTGAGGTGAGAAATGTCATTTAGATTTCCGGAGCGCGCGCTAGGCCACTCCTTGTGCGTAAAGTGCGTTTGAGACATAAATGTTGCTGTTTGCTCCTTGCGGAGCAGGGCGACACCAGTGCGGCTGAATCCAACAGAAGCCTGCATGAAGCATTTATATGCTATGGCAGTGATTTGTTTCGGTAACGATGTGTTTCATGTGATGAGATTCCCAGTCTCATCAGTGGTCATATACGACACGCTTGTTGCCAGGCGCACCAGTCGTCATACATACAATGACATGCTTCCGAATGCAGTGCAACGAATATTGAGATAGATCAGTGCGAGGTGGCCCAGCAACATTCTCGATTGAGAATTTGTTGTACATATAGTTGAATAAAATTTTATGTCCTACTTTTATGATCATTTAATTATGAGTTATCAGAGGAATGGTTGTGAAGCACGTAAGAAGGTCACTTCAAGATATATATTACTCTTCTCCGCTCCTGAGCATGGGGCCAACAGTGTGGTTTGCCTTCATATTAACATTCAGATGTCGGGAAGTAGTGGTTTTGGTAGCAATCTGTGTTACAGGTGAGGTTGCCTTGCCTCATGCAGAAGGCACCATACTAGTCGCATTGGATGACACACATGAGTGTGTGTGTGTGTGTGATAGTTGAGTGTGTCAGGTGGCGGCGTAGGACAGTTTGACAGGTGAGAGCGTGGTGTTTCTCATTCAGTATTATATTATGATTTTAACTATTCTGTGCTTTGTTTGCTTCTTCAGATTAGCATCGGGCACTGTTGGGTGTTTTGTTTTGTTTTGTTTTGCTATGTTCGCTAGTTTATTTGTTTAATGTTTGCTTTGTCACTGAATGGGTTGTAAAAATAAATATAGCCCCTGCCTCTAGAATCAAGACGTTTTATGGTACTGCGAGTGTAAGCAGGAGAGTGTCTGTTTTACTATGACTTGTTGTTTTACCTTAGTCTGGTCCATACAATTCCTAAGTAGAATACCGCTCTTGATTGTAAACCAATGCTTACTTTTATTATTAAAAGCAATATTATCATACTTATTGACCAAGGCAAAAAATTTCTTTAGAGAATTATCTTCTCTTTGCTTAATAGCAAATGACTCTCTGTCTATAACTGACTGAGGATCGTTGTCATTACAAAGATTTGTCTCAGTAACTGTAGTATCTTCTTTTTCCAACTCATGAGCTTGAGCTCGTGTTGTCACAGCATTGGCTGTAGACAAGTTTTGTTTTTCCCATTCTGTAATTTCCTCAGGTGTGCAATCCTTGCTGCCGTGGATGCGTCCGACTGTTAAATCAGCAATTGGATTCTGGAGGAGACACACTTTTACTTTACCTGAAAAAAATGGGGTATTTATGTCTATTATAGCAGTTGGATAATATTCAATGGTCCCACCGAAAGTGATACACCTAATACACTCATCAGTAGCATAACGAGGATGTACTAATGATTGACGGATGCCGATAGTAGTTGATCCGGAATCCCTCAACACTGAAACTATGTTTCCGTCGAATAGTCCTCTGTTAAAAATCAACGTGCCTATTCCATCATCTGCAGTGAGACTAATGGCAGGAATAGGATGTGTATCTTCATCGACGTATGGTTGGTTTTCTGAAAAATACCATTACATTGTGGACAACTATTTGCCACATTATAATCAACAACACAACATGAAGAAGATGATTGTACTGGATTATCAGTGTTATGAACAACTGGAGGTGCACTGGTAGTCAACACTGTCCCTGCATTATGGTCAAACCTCTTTGGGTTTCGTGAATTGGACCGTTGTCGATGGTGAGCAACTGAGTTATTATTACATCTACCATTATAACTCTTATTTCTGGATCTGTAATTATTATTACAATTATTCCAGTTATTGTTACTATTATTATGTGAAGTAACATTGTATGGCTGATTCCCTGTTGAATTTTGTTGAAAATTGTTGTTCATGAAATGAGGTGATTGGTTTCTGGATTGTGGTCTACCTCTGGATGAATTGTTATTCATATTGAAATTATTATTTTTATAATAATTATTGTTATCATTTCTGCGATGCACAAAATTCCTATCAAGGCTTTGAGCCAGTGATCTATGATTAACATTCCAGGTTGTAGCAGAAGCAACAGGTAATGCTTCTCTCACTTGATTATTTGCTATACAAAATCCTGGATGTGCAGTACAATATTGAATAGCTATTTTCTCTAAGTCAGCTAATGTAGGTGGGTTACGTTCTTGTAAGAACGATAAGAAAGGTTTGCTAACTGATGACAAAACCTTATCTCTCTGCATTAAATCAACAATGTGATCATGCGTTTTATTAATACCAGATAATTCCACCCATCTGTTAAATGTTATACGTATAGTCGCAATATATTCTGAAAAATCCTTACTTGAATCAGGAAGTAATGACTTAAATTTCATTCTATATCCTTCCTCATTTAGTTGAAAACGCTTTAGCAATAAAGTTTTTACAGCATCATAATTATTTATGACTGCTTGATCCATAGTATTTAATGCCTTCAATGGTTCACCATCCAAAAACTCACTGAGATTTATCAATGTGATTTGCATTACATACCTGTTCAAATCTAAGTAGATATGACGACAAATCGTCAAAATTTTGTTTGAACACTGGTTGTTTAAACCTATAATTACTATTAATATGGGTTGATGAAGAAGTATTATGTGAATCAACATTATTGCTATTAGATGCAATTTGTGCTCTCATTTTTAATTCTTCTAGATGAAGAAGTGTTAATTCTTTTTCCTGTTTCCTTTTATTTTCTTCTTCAACACGTATCATTTCATCTCTTGCCATTTGTCTTTCTTCCTTGGCTTCTCTCTCAATCATTGTAAGTTCAAAAATTATTTTCACCCCAATATTTTATCTCACTATTCCTTATTTATATATTCAATGATATATGCCCCAATGGCTAATATAGTACTTTGACTCACTTAGTCAAACAACCACTTATAGTGTGACTTACCAATCAATTATAAGATAAAATTTACTTTTATTCAATATTTTATCATATTATGCCATACTCAAGCAGAAAAAATAGTTGCTACTTGAACCACTAGTTCAAACCACCAAGAAAATATTTCATGTATCAAATATTTTCAATTAATTCACTATAAGTGTTATATTATTATTTTATATTAATCTTATAATAGTATTAATGTTATTAACAAAGAAAATATATAAATATTTACTAAAAGATTTTACAACACGATTTTCACAACACAATTCGATTTACCAACATTAAAAAGGATTTTAAAACTGAATAAATATCACGGAAGTGACGAAGTATACTGAACTTAGGATGTAGGTCAGAGCACAAAGAAATCTAAAAAAAAAATGTTCACAAACATGGACTCTTTACAAATGACGTCACAGTTATATGTTTATCAACTGAAATATAGAAAGGTTAGGCTTAACGGACATTTGACAAACAGCAAACAAAAATTAATTAGAATAAAACTAAAGACAATGATAATACAACATGCATATACAGCACTTCACAAGTAACAAATAATGTTTGACTGAATTCGAGGACGAACAAAGTATGCCACAAATTTTAGTGGATTTTTCGTCAGTCGAAGATAACCAAACGTTTCCCTATAGAACGGTTTTAAATCCACTGACCAGCCGAAGCGGTATTAGTTGATTTGAAACTCCCTTTCCAACCTCCCGCTTAGACGAACAAAAGCACCATATCGACATTTTACAAAGCATGTAACACTTAAAAAATGATATTAATAAACATGCCTACGAAAGGCCAAATGGACTACTGTTTGCTTTACTGAACCAACAAAGGGTACTTAGCTTTTTGTGATCGAATATGTACTCCGGTCAGTGCTGGCATACATCAACGGAATGACTGGATGTTTAGAACTGTACTTCCATATTTTATCGAACTGTGTTTTTCTTGATTCATTGCTTGCATACGATCTTGATGCCTTTTTCTTGATTTGACATTCGACAAAGGCTGGTAACGGCCACGACTTTCAGCTTGACAAGATGATGACGTCAGTTTGACCTCTGGTAGACATGCGCAATGAGTCATAATTTTTGCAAGTCACGTAAGCGCACAAACAATGTAAACAGTTCTTGGCAATTCGCATAAGAATAGTTATTCTAGATCAAAATTTGTTAGCATCTTGTGAAGAAATAATTTCCGATCCCCACACTAGGGACACCAAATATTGTTGCCACCGTTTTGTTGAATTCGGTTTTTGATCTTTTAAACATTTTAATTGAAGAATGGGTCTTCATGTATTACTATTCTATGTACTTTCACTTGATCTTCAATTTGTCTTTATATTGAGCTATTGTACTGATCTGATGGTTTACGCGAATGATGAGTAATTTGATCAGTCAACTGGATTGAAGCAAACAAAGATGCGGTTTCTTCGAGTCCACGAAAACAGTACATTTTAATTATTACATACAAGTTATGTTGAATTCATTTGCATCAAATAGTTATATCAGAATCTCCTGCGCAGTCCATTACAATCTCATATGTATTACTAAAAGTCAACACGTTATACAAAGAACTCGAAAAGATTACATGCCTCCAGCCAATAAGACACTTCGATAAAATAGCAGAAGAGATTATGCAGGGCTCAACAACAGGCCGAAAAATTCAAAAGACTAACAGACCACCCAATGTGCCATAGAATAAATGCTCTTAGAAGACAAAGACTCAAACGAAGTAATTTTGTAGAATCAACCAAACCACAAATGAGAGCAGTATCCATAGATGAAATATCCACTGTTAAACCCATCTACACTGCACACAAGCTTCCAGTTTGGAAACAAAATCGTTTCCCTAAATGATGGAAAACATTCCTGGAATTGAAAGTAAAAAGAGCCAAACTGCAACAGATAGAAAATCCATAGCGACAAAATACATAGAGAAACATTATCCACGCAACACCTGGGCCCATGCATACACAGATGGATCAGCAACAAATGCAACAGAAAATGGAGGTGGGGGTGTCTTTCTGACCTTAAGCACTGGTGCAGAAAAAAAGGCTGTCAGTGGCGACAGGACGATTCTCCAGCAACTTCAGAGCAGAGGCAGAGGCCTTGAAAACTGCAGCAGAGGTTATATTGACAGAAGAAACGGCAGAGCGACAAGTTGCTTTCTTTACTGATGCACAGTCAGTAATTGCAACGTTGAAAAGACAAAATAATACAGACCTGGATGATCTCAGAGTAGTGCTCCACAAACTTTGTCAACGATTCAAAAGTGTTGTGATCCAGTGGATCCCATCTCATTGTAACATCGCCGGCAATGAAGAGGCTGACAGAATGGCAAAAGAAGGTTCACATCTACCTCAGCCTGATGCAAGCATAACTTTTGAGGAGGCAAAGAGTTTTATCAGAATCAGTTACAGAAACAAATGGAATGTAGAACATCCAGGGCACACACAGAATGATGCTTACTACCAGCTCCACAGAAGAGAACAAGTGGTAATCTTCAGACTCCGCACTGGCCACAACAGATTGAGATACCATCTATTCAACAAGCTAAAGATAGGAACTACCGATCAGTGTAACTGTGGCACTGATAAAATGACTGCTGAACATCTGCTTCAAAGTTGCCCCTTATATGTGGTACAGAGAAAGTGCATATGGCCGACGCCAGCTCCTTTCGTGGAAAAGCTTTACGGGGATTCAAATAGCCTCAAACTGACTACTGCTTTCTTTGAGAACATTCAAGTGGACGTCTGAAAGTGTACGAAGAAGAAGAAGAAGAAGTATACATAACACCAGATAGCTGACCCCGTAGACTATCTGCAAAAAGGACTTCAGCGCAATTCAATCTATATTGGGAGTAATCCAAAATACGTCCGACTTGGATCAAGTTCGGAGTCTTAAGGGTAAAAATATAACGTTGTCATGTGTCAGCATACCAACGTAACACGTCATCAACATCCTAGACAACTATACAAATTCGCGTTCAATACCGTGAAGCGCGAAACATAATATATATTTATAGCATCTCAACCCCTTAACGCGTAACTTTAAAACTGCCCACTATAATAGTGGCTATCATCATAAAACATGTCGTAACAGTTTGGTTTGTTCGAGCCCCCAGCTGAGTTAATTCAGCGAAATTCCTTTTATAAGTAATATTTGGCTCTATGTCTGTACATATATGTTTATATATATTAAATATTTTCGATCATACATGCGCTGTCTTATCTATAAGAGCTGAATCAACTATGAATTTGTAAAAATAACAAATTTAATAATCAATTAATCTTTAACAAATTTGAATAAAAATGGATGAAGATGATTTTAGGAGGTTTTAAAAATGTGTCTTCAATGAGACTTAATTGGGGACTGATGGTTATTAGTGTCCGTTGTGTACTTGTTACAAAAGACTGAGTACTGCACTGGGTCGTTGTCAGGTTTTTTGCGATGAGTACTCTTCTCTAGAGGCATCGTGATGAACTTCACTCCTAATGTCAAGGTTTGTGTCTTCACAACGTGTCCACTTTAGGTAGTTGGTGGCGAACCCGGTTTCTTGAATCACAAAATAGTGGCGACGATTCTTACTTCAGATTGGTCTGGTCTAAGAACCGTCATGTAGCTTCGAACCACGAACCCAATGGGATATACAATCTCCTGACACAGTAGAATGGACACAGCAACTTTGATTAGATGCTTTAAACACTTGGTCTGGGAAATTTTAATATTCCTATTATGACGGATGCTCTGATTCCTTAAGTTTACAGTCTTTGTATTTAAAACGCCGGTTCTTTTTTAAAGTATAAAGACGCCCAAATAATTTGATCTGTCACTATTAATTTTGGAATACTTGTCGGATCCTTCTCTCTGGCTACTGGGAGTTGCTAATTTGACGTTGCGATGCAGTCTGATTTGTGTTTCCGATTTCGCTAGATTATATTTCCATTTTTCAGTTCAAGTCCCATATTGCATTTGTAGACCAACTTGCCAGTGAAAGCCAAAATCTATTCCGGCTCTCAAATTAAACCAATCGTAAGCTCTTTAGAACTATGTTGGTCGGGGTGTTAAATCCTTACTATCCCCCGTGTGTTTTAAAATATCAGATTTTAAAATTTAACCTAGTGACCTCTTTCCAATATGGCAGTAATATTTCCGATTGCATTTGTACAAACTCACAAACACATCGGTGAACCTATTTCCTGACTAATACCTTCAGCCTATATTGTCTCCTCTGACATGTTATCTGTAATATTTATACAGAGATGGTCCTGCGGAAGCGATTACATATACCACCTGTGTTTACGCGTACATCTCCCAGACGGATTTCTGTCTGTCGATCGGGCGAGACCAGCTGTGTGTCAACAATGACCGTCTCTATCAAAGGTGGCTAGACGACTTAAGTGATAAAAGTACTATCCGCTGACCTGTCTAATTAGCCTTATCATACTACGATTCACCTGGGCAAACGTAAACAAGTCTATGGAGTGGTCAGAGCAAAAAGTGTGAGTGTATAAAATATGCCAAATAATAGGACAATCGGTGAGGAAAATTAAGAAATGAATTGATACTGCCGGAGAGAATAAAAGTTATGAAAAGTGCACAACTGATTTCGTCACATTTACAGACTTTTTTATGTTTTATTTGGTGCAAAATATAACAGATTAATGGTAACTAACCATCCACTTTTACTCTACACAATTGAATATATGGAAAATGTATTTTCTGTTTTTAAGTTAATTTGGTAACAACAACAAAAGTGTTTCCTGAATCTTGTGTTTTCCTTTACTTGTTCAATATTATCCCTTTTCAGAGCTTCATCACCGGTAATTGAGGGTGTGAACCTCCAGGCTAAACACAACGGATCTAGATGAGCTAACCTGCATAATAAACCCGGTGCAATAACACCCTATGCGCCATCTGTGGATAGGAAGGAGCCGGCCAGATGGAAGCTGAACAAGTCTTTAGAGTGAAAACGAGTATGCCCTGCTTCCTAAAGACTGAAACCCATCGGAAAGGCACAGAGACCCAGGACGTGACGATCCTATTGCCTTCAACTTTTGGTCATATGCTTAGAGACTAGGAGAACTCGGTTTAACCAGCAGGCAATTAGGTGGCGGGGAATGAGCACCAGCATTATCACTCTGAATTTTGAAGAAGAAAAAAAGTAGATATCGGCTACTTGGGCTATTTTGGGCGATCTTTTGGCTATTTTGCGTGAAATCTAGGTGTCGCTCTTCAACTAATGAAGGAAAATGATACCTAGGGCGACAAATATACCTAGATCTAGGTGAATCCACCTAGGAGTGCCAACGCTGAAGAGCATTGTGAACCATACCTTGGCTACGTATCTCAAAGAGACGCAGAAGTGCCCCCTTTTATCTCCCCTAGAGCTGGGGCAGTACACTTCTGACTTCTACCCCCGGAGTAGGTAGGAAATACACAGGAACCCTAGCGTCATGCAAATACCACTACATCGCATTGGGCCGAAGGATGAGAGCGCAAACGCCGCTGGATCAACAACAAAACCAGCAACAAAAGAGCTTCATCATTCTAGCTGACTTGCATTAATAGTCCTTTTCAAAGCTTTTCTTTCAGCGTCGCACTAGAATTCAGGCGCGTATCTCTCTCTCTCTCTCTCTCTCTCTCTCTCTCTCTCTCTCTCTCTCTCTCTCTCTCTCTCTCTCTCTCTCTCTCTCTATCTACTCTATATATATATATATATATATAATATATATATATATATATATATATATATATATATATATATATATATATATATATATATATATATATATACAGGGTGTCCATAAAGTCTCTTTACAATTTAACAAATTTATTACAAAGGCAATTGATGAGATATCTTAATCAGATTTGTTCTATGTACTCAGTGGTTATCAAAGTGTTTAATCACATACCATAATGTGAGAATCTGGGGATCAGAACACCCTCATGTGACTAGGGAACTTCACCGAGATAGTCCAAAGGTGAATGTGTGGTGTGGGATCATGTGCAATCGAATCATTGGTCCATTTTTCTTCAACGAGACATCAATTACTGCAAATGTTTACCTTGACCTTTTGACTGAATATGTGGCACCACAACTAGATGACCTTCAACCAACCATCATTTTCCAGGAAGATGGTGCACCACCACATTGGGGACTGCATGTTCGTTGGTTCCTAAATCAAACATTTCCAGACCGGTGGATTGGAAGGGATGGCCCAATTCCCTGGCCACCTTGTTCACCAGATATCACTCCCCTAGACTTCTTTCTATGGGGTTATGTTAAAGATATCGTGTATCGAACAAAGATACGGGACATCACTGACCTAAAGCAAAAGATCACTGATACCATTGCCACCATTGATGAGGCTATGCTACAGCGAACATGGCAAGAAATCGAGTACCGTCTTGATGTGCTTCGTGCAACTAATGGTGCCCATATAGAGGTGTATTAAATGATGCCAAAAAAACTTCAATATCTACTTCTCATTTTGTAATAATTTCCACATAGTTGTCTTTTCATTTGCCTTTGTAATAAATTTGTTAAATTGTAAAGAGACTTTATGGACACCCTGTATATATATATATTTCTCTCTCTCTCTTTCTGTCTCTTTCTGTCTCTGTCTCTGTCTCTCTCTCTCTCTCTCTCTCTCTCTCTCTCTCTCTCTCTCTCTCTCTCTCTCTCTCTCTCTCTCGTAAACTGGAAATTGTGTTCTCATACAACCGAAGGGTGTGTAAATATCTTTGAAGGATTGTGCCTTGTCACACGAAGGCAAATACGTGAATCACAAAAATGTCCTGCCGCAGGTGAAAATTTGGTGTACCGTTTCACTATGAAACCGGCTCATTATCAATGTTTGTTATTTTTTCATTATTCCTGCCAGGATACATTGAAACAAGTGTTATCCTGAGTTATGAGCCACTGCTTCAAGCACGGTCCACATCCGTTCTCTTTCCAGTCCCTTATTTACCTAGTTTGTGGTTGTAAAGGATCTCTGAGGTGGCAAAGAAAAAATAGGATCACAGCTCGCACCAGGATTGTCTTATGAGACTACTAATGTCAAGTTGTGTGTATGGCTGGAAACCTCATTATTTAAAACACATTAGTACAGAAACCACTACTCCAGGAGCAAATATAAAGCTGAGGCGCAAGGAATCCAACAGTACTGGTGGCCCTGTGTTCCTTTAAGGTAACCGTAGTCTCATAGTATATACTGCTGTACAGGAGTGTGTTAGAGACTTCAATATACTAGGGCTCACTTTATGAGATGGGGTGACCGGTTCCTTAACTCGATGCAGTTGCCTTCATTAATTCAAAAGCAGAGTAGACACCTATTTACAGTTTGTTGGCGGGGAGCGTGACGTTACCTGGTTTCAAACAGGGTAACTTTACTCTGAGAAGCAGTGACGAAAAGCATCCTATTTATTCATCCAATTTTTCTTTCTACGCTCCTCTCGGTCGGTACTCATTCAATCATTTTTTTCTTTCTCTTTATCCACTCATTATCTTACTCTTTACGCCTCCATCTACCGATATTATCTTATCCTCGGTAGATCACAACTCGACAAACTCACACGTTTTAGGCATGAACGCACATGATATGTTATCCTTTGATCGTAAACAGACAACAACTAACCAGATGGAACAATAAGATTAAGTTAACGTTCGGTGGGCCGGTTGACACCAGCTGTATTGTTTAGGCAGACGGGCTTTTGATTTAAGCAAGTATTGCTTGCACTAAGGCTGTGCTATTTATTAGGTAAATTCAAGTCGATAGTCTGGGAGTATATTTATCAGCACTGAGGTATTCATAATTTCATAACCCTCCACTCCCAAAGGAGCATAGGCCTTCAACAAACACATGCCAAGTCCTCCTGTCACGTGCCATCATCTCAAGTTCTTTCCACGTTCTCCTCATCATTTTCACCTCTGTTTCCAGCTCCCTTTTCCACGTGCTTCTTGGTCTACCTCTGCCTCTCTTGCCCTGGGGATTCCAGAACAAGGACTGCCTTGTAATGCTATCAACAGGTTTCCTCAGCGTATGTCCTATTCATCGCCATCGTCGTCTTCTCATCTCTTGTTCCACTGGCACTTGTCTAGTTCTTGTCATCAGTTCCACGTTGGTAACCTGATGCGTGATGCCATATGATGATGGATGGTATCCGCATGTCTGGTTTTGTGTAGTGTGCAGATGTGTTCAGTCAAACAATGTTCATACAAAAATAACAGGGCAATCCACATAGGACGTCAGTAAACTCACGACGTATAAAGTCAATGATTCTTGAAACAGCCGTTGACGTTTTTCTTCATTATTTATTGTGGACGCCACAGTGACAAAATGGTTACGCGAATATGTAGACACATCAAACAGTCATTATCACAGCAACATTCAATACAGCAATAGACGGTAGACAGCATTACAATGATGAGTCAGATGCATGTTATATTTCAAAGTGCTGTAAATGTAGTCAGGTGAAAAAAACTCCATCCTTTTCTATAACAGCCAGAAGATAACCAGATGTATGAGATCAGTTCACTCTCCTTAGTTTGACTTCAGCAAGACAGACACGTCTGCCGAAGTATAAATAATGTCCTCAAGAATATCCTCTAGATAATAAAGGTTTTCTAAACCTAGTTCATTTAACAAAGTAGCAAGTAATGGTCCTTGGTACATGCATCAACCGATGCAGTACAATGCAGCGACATGTGAGCTGGGAAAGAACATCTCGTGACGACGACTTTCGCAGACAGGCTATGAATCGAAATCGTTCACGACCCAAAATCAATAGAGTTAATGAAAGAGTCAATTTACCTTGCTTTCATGAAATACACAGAAATATCACGCCTCCCGACATGTGGGAAAACACTAGAGGTATTATCTCGAATAAACGAAATATCCATTAAGAGGACTACACATCCCTGACAGAACAAAAAATAGCGGAGATCCCCTCTTCAACGAGGCATCTCTTTCGCCATTCCAAATCGCTCACTTCCCACTAGTCGTGGGCGGAAACCGATCGACCAAACAACAAGACAAGTCATGCGCAGTCCAGCGCAAAATGACCACAGCTCAAACTCAACTGCATTCGATACCAACGCGAGAAGACAAATGCTTACCGAGAAAAGTGACTATAGATTTCAAGCAGTTGTTGCCCTTGCGTTATAAAATAGATATTGTAAAAAAAACGATGTTGCGAGAATTTATCACGCAACATATCACCACCTCCTCCCGATTAAAAAAAAATGTGGAACATATTTTTTTTTCAATATCAAAGAGCAAGCGATAAGCGGCTCAAAACGCATGAATTATGCGCTGATAATTAACTAAATTGCCAAACAATAGGCTAATTATAGAGTGTCTGGTGAGGATATACCTCAACAGAAAAATAAATATGTCTCAAAAAATATTCACATCGGGGAGGTGTCACCAACACACATCACGTTAGCATGTAAACACAATATACGTATGCAAGTTACTATAATCATCATTAAACAGCATACTCTAATATTGTCTTTAAAAATGGATGTACAAATCTGATAGGAAAATTTAAATAGTACATTCTTTGACATGTAATGACATAAGTACATAGTAAAGTTAAACACATGACGATCCAGGACATATGCTCTGGTATTCCGAGGGTAAGTACACAATCTAGAACTCGTAAGGTAAGTCCTCAGCTCAACAATGACATTCTGAGAAAGTACAAGCAATATAATGCTAATTAATAACTAATATGCTTCATAAGGTACAATACATTATTAATAATTGTGGCTGTTTAGTAAACTAACGGCCCTTATATTAACTACTCCGTCCTCCTCTATCATCTTAAAAAACGAACAGAAGAAGATGACAACAAAGCACGATAGTGTGTACATATAAAGTAAGTACAGATGTGCTAATCTATTGTAGAAATATAGGTGTGTTATGACTCTGTAATATATAGAAATATAGGACAGAAGTATTAGTTGGAGTCATGTGGGCATCTAGACAAAATGTCAGCCATCACATTATCCGCACCACAAATAGCTCGTACCGTGAAGTGAAAAGGTTGAAGAGCTATAGCATATCGAGTGGATCTCGAACTCTTCAAATTCTTAGTCTGAATAGCTGTAAGAGCTTTCTGATCAGTCTCTAGAATGAAATGTGCGCCCAGGAGGAATCTTTGTAGCTTTAGAATTGCCCAAACCATCGCTAACAACTCACGGTCTAAAACCGAGTAGTTCCTCTCTGCCGCATTAAGTTTTCTAGAAATGTACATAACAGGATGCAGAGTATTTGCATATTCTTGCATCAGTGCTGCTCCAATCCCAGTGGATGAAGCATCACTCCGAAGAACAAAAGTCCTATCAAGAGTAGGTAATCTTAAGATGGGAGGAGAAGAAAATATATTCTTGATTTGGTCTAGTGAAGATTGGCATTCTTCAGACCAACGGACCAGATTAGGCGAACCTTTCTTCAACATGTTGAGAGAGGTGTATGATCGAAGATAAATTTGGAATAAATCTCCCATAAAATTGAATTAAACCTAAGAGACTCCTAACTTGTTTCTTCGTTTTAGGAACAGAGATGTTCAGTATTTTGGAGTATTGTGGTCTTCTGTCTTCAAGAGACCATGACCAACACGATGACCCAGGAAAGAGATTTCACCAAAACCAACAAAAGCTTTAGAAGGTTTTGCTGTCAAAATTATTCTCACGTAGAGTGGACAGTAAGTCATATAACCCTAAATAGTGATCTTCCCAGGTATCACTGAAGAGACAGATGTCATCTAAGTATGCGATGACATCCGAACGATGTGACAGAATTCGACGCATCATGCTAACGAAAGTGGCAGGGGCGTTCATGAGACCAAAAGGCATAACATTCCATTGAAATAGACCCCTAGGTGTAGAAAAAGCAGTAAGAGGTTTGGCATGCTCTGCTAAAGGCACTTGCCAATAACCTTTAGACAAGTCAAGTTTAGTGAAGAATCTAGAATTAGAAAGTCTAATCAGTGATCTTTCTAACAAAGGCATCGGTTTTCAGCATCGTAAACTTTTTGTGACCTGATTCAATTTGCGATAATCAACGCAAATTCGTATGTTCTTATCCTTCTTCCGGACAATAACCATGGAAGAAGAATATGGTGAAGTCGATGGTTCAATTATATTTAATTGAATCATTTCATCCAATTCCTTTTCCACTTGCGACTGAAAGTGTATAGGAATAGGATACGGCCTAACCCTAGTTGGATTATTGTCGGTAAGAATTATGTCATGTTCTATGACATCTGTGTGTCCAGGAATGTCAGTGAGAACATCCTGAAATGTTTGTAACATCGACGAGACTTGTCGATGTTCGTCACCAGAAAGATTAGGAGAAACAGACACGTTTTTCCAAGATTCCGTAGAATGTAACTGGGAAACCATCTGGAAGGGGGAAGGTTTGACATCAGAGACCCAGGATAGCGTCTCATCCTATTGAACAGGACAGAGATGAATATAAACCTGAGGTTTGAGCATCATGCCGTTTGCTTAGAGACTAGGCAGCAAAAACTCCGGGGGGTTCGTGAAATTTCCAGAAAAGCATGTTTAGGTGGAAAGTTTTATGCTTTCCATCAATATCGACCACATAGGTCACATCGGAAAAAATCCGAGCGGGTGGAGAGATTTTGCATAGAAGCCAATAAAGAAGTCCTTATTTTCCCTAAAGGGGAGTAGGATATAGCTTTTGTCAAACTTGGGACTTGTCGTAAGACATCTATTTTGTTAGCAAATACTGTCTTTGGCTATTTTGCTAGTTTCTGATGAAGCAGTTGCTAGCTTACTTTCGCTCTTCAATGCTTCTTTTTGTCTAAGGAGCCCAATGACATACTCTATGAGGAAATGAGTTCAATCGCTAATTCATCGGCTTGATGAGGTGTAATAAAGGACCTAGGGTGCGTGGACGCGCCCCAAGAGACAAGTTCGAAGGGTAGAAAAAATCCTAGTGTGTACAATTTGGACTTACTCTATAGGCAAAGAGAGGCCGCGGGTAAAACCCTGTTCCCATTCTTGAGGATGATCTTTCAGTTATCATTTACCAGCAAAGTTCTTTGAGCGTTCTACTTCAGACGCTCAAAAACAAACTAAACCCATTAGACATTAGGATGAGTAGATTACTACTGAGAGATACAAGTAAGGTAGGACCCTAGGCTGTCATAGTGTTCCAGGATATAATTTGAGTTGCCATGGGTCTACAATATTTCGCATTGGGCCCCAAGCCGATGAAAAATATCGAGCGCAAAATGGGGGGGGGCATCTGCGATTATCTAGTAGATTTGCCTCTTAAGATGTAAATAGGGCCTCTGGCCAACGTATGCAACATATCGACACATGTAAAGATAAAAAAACAAACTGATGTTCTTCATGGCCGACTTGACCTTAAAAGGGCCAATATTTTCTATGGCCATTTTCTGAAACGGCCGAATAGGAATGTCAAAGCAGCCTGTGATAGGCCGCAAGGCTTTCCTCTAGATTTGAGCTCCAGCCATACCTTTCAGATCGTCAGTCAAATACCGAATGTCATAATTGACAGGCCAAAAGTACACCGCAAGGACTCTCGACTTCGTACGGGCCAAATACCCTATTGTCCTCTCATTTGCGAGAGTCTCGTGTTCTGCAATCTTTGGACTCTCAATCCTCTTGGGTGTGAAAAAAACAGAATCTGCGAAAATCTAGCTCGACTAGGCCCGAAAATCTCTACTCATTACTAACTCTACTCCGTCTCTCATTGCAATCCAATATCTCTCTTTGTATTTCCTGATTCGGGATACCTTTCTATTACGCAAGAAACGAAGAATTTTTTTTTTAAAAGGATCTTCTTATATATTTATATGAAATAGTCACGAGTGGATTACTAAGTACTATCCTTGGCTATCAAAAACTTTCATTATCATATCAGTAGAAGTTTACGGGTGTTTTGTATGAGGCTTTGTGCTCTTGTAACTAATTTGTAACTTTGCATGTTATTATCTTACCCAAGCAGCAATTGCTGTGGGGTTACACTTCCCTAACCTCCGTTGAATACGACCAATATAAGGTCCGCAATAGGAATTAGGTAAAGAGACAAAGCATGCACAATCACCCAGTAAAGAAAAGGGAGTGGCAATGCGAATTAACAGCAGATTATGATATATTTTCTAGAAGTGCGCCAAATGTGACACATTTAATAAAACCCTTCCTGAAAGCACTATGGATCTACAAACCGATTTGTCTAAACACCAATAGTGGTGCATCCGGAATCGAAAAGTAGTGAGACCGGAGTATCATTAACAAGACCCTTATGTAGAAATTAAAAAGAAAACCCTCCCGTCTTGCGCAAACAGCAGCCGGGAAGTGGGTGACCACAACTCAAAGTAGTTATGGTACCCGGTTCGAATAAAGTACTGCATTGGGGGCATTTGTTTGCTCTCTCAAAGTCAAAAGCAGAACTAGAGACAGCGTCAAAGTTTTTACTATCAACAACATGATTACAGGCTCCCTCAGTTTCCTGTTGTACAGCATTAGCCTGCTGATATCTCTTTTTTTTGTGTTGAGATCTACCCCGACTATTATTACCTCTGAAGTTATCAGAGTTATTATTATCTCTGCAGTTATTATTGTCTCTATTGTAATTGTTATACTGGTTCGAATTCCAGTTTCCACGATTACTATCATGTTCACATTGATGCGAACATCTATTTGTTTGGTTTTGAGGTCTTCGGCAGGAATAACCTCTATTACCATATCCTCTTTTGAAATGCCTATAATTATTAGGGTGATAGTAACGAGTACTATCAGGTTGTCTCCAATTCTTCGAAGAAGAATCACCATGAAATTGGTTTCCATGATTTTGACAGAAATTACCGCTGCCCTTTCTATCAAAATTTTGTTGGGATCTACGAGCAAAGTTTTGACCATACGGAGCTGCCGAAGCAACTGGTAAACCTTCTTTCACCTTAGAGTTACCCATGGTTATGTGTGGGTGCGCAGTTACGTATTGGCAACAGAAATCTTCCATTTCTTTTATTGTTTTAGGTTTACGTTCATGAAGGAAAGCAAGGAAAGACTCATTGACAGACGAAATGACTTTGTCTCTAAGTATTAAGTCCATAAGTCCTTCATAAGTTTTTTCCGTCTTAGATAGTTCAACCCATCGTGAGAAAGTAATGCGTATTCTTGCAATAAACTCGGAGAATTCAACTCCATTTTCAGGTAACATGTTTTTAAATTGTAGACGATAGCCGTCATCGTTAAGCTGATATTTCTTTAACAAAGCGGCCCTGACAACCTCATAATTGTTCTTGTCAGGTTCATCCACCATATTTAATATACTTAGAGCTTTACCTGTCAGTATCCCTGATAACTGATAAACATATTTTGCTTTGTCTATGTTATGAGCTGTACATGCTTGTTCAACTCTGTCCAGATAGAACATTATGTCATCACTGGAAGGACTAAATGTTGGTAACTTAATCTTAAAAGTATCATTATTAGCCTTACCAGAAGATGAACCCTTGTTTGAATCATTACCATTACTCATGCTCGTCAATTTCAATTTTTCCAACTCTAAAGCTAAGACCTTTTCTTCATGTTCCATTTTTGCTTTCTCTTTCCTCTCATCAGACTCTCTCTGTTATCTTCTTTCCTCATCCTGCGATAGTTGAAGTACCTTTCATTTTCAGCTTCTTTTTCAAGTCTTTTATTTTCAGCCTCTTTTTCAAGTCTTTTATTTTCAGCCTCTTTTTCAAGTCTTTTATTCTCCGCCTCTAGCTGTAGCTGGAGTTTTCTCTCCTCAGCTTCTGATTCCCTTTTTTGTTTTTCCATTTCCATTTGGAATCTTTTTTCATCCACCTGCATCTGCAGTTTCTTGTGTTCAGCTTCCATTGCTTTATCATATCGAGCAGTTGCAAATTCTTCTAACTTATCACCAGTCTTCCCAAGCAATTTACCCTGCTCAATAAAGTGCTCAAATGTAGACATGTTGTCTAACATATGAGTCCAAAACCTGAAATAATTAACTAATTTATTTCAAACCTAAGTGTAACAAGTCTTAATTAAGCACTTGTATATTCACATCACCTTATATTATCCCAGTCTCTGTGGGAAACAAGTCTCCAATCAAAGAACTTGAATATGAAATATCAGCACTCAATTCTTGATCATAAGTGCACTTCTCATTCAATAGTGCACGACACTATTCATCATTCATTTATCATCAGTGTAGTAGTAACAGTGCATTAGCATGGCCCATTAACTAATTACTATAACTGTAAACAATGACTATGTAAACACATGCAGAATGTAAACATTGAAAATGTAAACAATACAAACAATGTAAACAATAACAATGTAAACAAAAACAAAGATCAGCAACAATACAAAAACTTTCGCAGAAATCAACTAAAAATAAAGCAGAAATTAATGAAATATCACAAAAAATGTGACGATATCTGCGATAGAATTAAACAAAATACATGACACCACAGTGTATAAACAAAAATGTTTTATGAAACTAAATTATAGACAAGAGTAGGCTAACAAATACAAACAAATCAAAACAAAACTAAAGAATGCGAAATAATAACGAAAACAATATTAAAACATGTCATCACAGCTAACATAAATAGCAACAGAAGTCGCTTAGCAAATTCCAGTATCGGAAATTTGCAAACCCTACAGAAAACGCTCACAATAGACGACCTCTATGACGTGGCATAATCTACCGGAGACACCACCCAACCGAGAACCCGCTGAAATATAAACATATAAATATACGAATAACATATAAACATATAACATATAGAATGAGATGATACACAGAAGACTCAGCAGAAGTATAAGGGCACAGTTTACATACAAACAGGCCACTTAACTTATAGGCTTCCAATCGTAGAACAGCAGAAAAACGGATGTCAATCAACGTCCTAAAGAGCGAAGCTCCAACGATGATGGCACATCTGAACTGCTTCCACTGCTAACACGATGGTACAAGAGCTTCTGAAATACTGTGTGTTGAGTTGTTTCGGCACTTGACCTTCTAATCCAAAAGTAAGTTGATGGAAATCGGTACTTGCTTGACTTCCGTAAAAGATAACAGCAGTCCGAGTTATCCGGCAACATGTAACAACGCCGGGTACTGTCAAATTCTTGTTTCCGTCAAAAAATTGAAATTTTGACTTTTACCGGGCAACGCCGAGTACTTTGAAAATTTTGAAGATGTTGACTGTATTGAAGAATGTTAATTTCTTGAAGGATGCTGATGAATTCTTGTTGAAAATGAAGTGGGTAAGGGACCCCGTGTTTGCTAGTACCAGAATCAAACCAGCTTATGGCCACCAAATGATGCGTGATGCCATATGATGATGGATGGTATCCGCATGTCTGGTTTTGTGTAGTGTGCAGATGTGTTCAGTCAAACAATGTTCATACAAAAATAACAGGGCAATCCACATAGGACGTCAGTAAACTCACGACGTATAAAGTCAATGATTCTTGAAACAGCCGTTGACGTTTTTCTTCATTATTTATTGTGGACGCCACAGTGACAAAATGGTTACGCGAATATGTAGACACATCAAACAGTCATTATCACAGCAACATTCAATACAGCAATAGACGGTAGACAGCATTACAATGATGAGTCAGATGCATGTTATATTTCAAAGTGCTGTAAATGTAGTCAGGTGAAAAACTCCATCCTTTTCTATAACAGCCAGAAGATAACCAGATGTATGAGATCAGTTCACTCTCCTTAGTTTGACTTCAGCAAGACAGACACGTCTGCCGAAGTATAAATAATGTCCTCAAGAATATCCTCTAGATAATAAAGGTTTTCTAAACCTAGTTCATTTAACAAAGTAGCAAGTAATGGTCCTTGGTACATGCATCAACCGATGCAGTACAATGCAGCGACATGTGAGCTGGGAAAGAACATCTCGTGACGACGACTTTCGCAGACAGGCTATGAATCGAAATCGTTCACGACCCAAAATCAATAGAGTTAATGAAAGAGTCAATTTACCTTGCTTTCATGAAAAACACAGAAATATCACGCCTCCCGACATGTGGGAAACACTAGAGGTATTATCTCGAATAAACGAAATATCCATTAAGAGGACTACACATCCCTGACAGAACAAAAAAATAGCGGAGATCCCCTCTTCAACGAGGCATCTCTTTCGCCATTCCAAATCGCTCACTTCCCACTAGTCGTGGGCGGAAACCGATCGACCAAACAACAAGACAAGTCATGCGCAGTCCAGCGCAAAATGACCACAGCTCAAACTCAACTGCATTCGATACCAACGCGAGAAGACAAATGCTTACCGAGAAAAGTGACTATAGATTTCAAGCAGTTGTTGCCCTTGCGTTATAAAATAGATATTGTAAAAAACGATGTTGCGAGAATTTATCACGCAACATAACCTTATCATACCATTTTAATCCCTCTATTCTACGCAAGCACTCATTTATGAAAGTCTGTAGCTTTTTGGTTGTTGTCTTTGTTGTTCTCCATGTCTCAGCGCCATACAATAGGACTGACTTGACATTTGAGTTGAAGATTCTTATTTTCGTGTTGGATCCGATTTCTCTTGATCTCCATATATTTCCAAATGCAATAAAAGCTCCTCTTGCTTTTTGTATTCTTATTTTAATATCACTGTCTGTCCCTCCAACTTTGTCTATATTGCTGCCAAGATATGTGTACGATTCTACATATTGTATTGGTGCTTCTTCAAGTTCAACCCTGTTATCATTACCTGAATTTATTCTCATTATCTTTGTCTTTTCCCTGTGTATTTTCAGAACCAATTGCTGTGACCTCTCATCAAGTGTTGTCAATTTGTCCTGCATTTGATTACGGTTATGGGAGGGAAGAGCCAAGTCATCAGCAAAGTCCAGATCATCCAACTGCTTAGTCAGAGTCCACTGGATTCCATTTCTGTTGTGTGATGTCGATGTTTTCATATCCCAGTCTATTGCTAGTAAGAAAAGAAATGGAGACAAGAGGCATCCCTGTCGCACTCCTGTTCTTATCCCAAACGGTTCTGTAAGCTGTCCTTCATGAAGAACTCTGCATGTCATGTCTTCATATGTATTCTTTATTTAATTAATGATCTTCAGGGGAACTCCATAATGCCTCATCAATTTCCAAAGTGATTCTCTGTCCACGCTGTCAAATGCCTTTTCGTAGTCCACAAATCCGATGTATAGTGGTGAATTCCATTCCAGACTTTGTTCAACTATTATTCTCAAACTGGCTATCTTGTCTGTACAGGATCTGTTTTGTGGAAAACCTGCTTGTTCATCTCTTAGTTTCTTGTCTATGGACTCTTTTAATCCCTCGAGGATAATCCTGTTTAATACTTTTCCTGGCACTGATAGTAACATTATTCCTCTATAATTTGTGCACTCTTGTAAATTTCCCTTCTTAGGCAACTTAACCAGTTATCATTCCTTCCATTCTGCTGGTATCTCTTCCTTTACCCAGACTTTACCAAGTAATTTATATAACATCTCTGTAGCCGTATCGATATCTGCTTTGATGGCCTCTGCTGGAATGCTATCAGGTCCAGACGCTTTTCCATCTCTTAGAATCTTTATGGCTTTCTTTATTTCTTCCTTCGTTGATCTTTCACCGTTAATTTGTAGCTCTTCTTCTGCTGGATGGATGTCCGGGGGGTTTTGTGGAGCTGGTCTATTGAGAAGGTCCTCAAAATATTCTGTCCACCTCTTCATTTGCTCTTGTATATTGCTGAGCAGTTTTCCATTCTTGTCTTTTATGAGGGAACTTGTTTGCTTGTATTTACATGTCAGCTTCTTTGTGCTGTTATATAGTTCTCTCATATTTCCTTTGGCTGCAGCATCTTCTGCCTCTCTTGCCAACTCCTCAATATACTTCCTCTTGTCTCTTTTGGTACTTCTTTTTACTTCTTTGTTTGCTTCTGTGTACACTTCTTGAGCCTTGGCTTTGGAACTTCTGGTTTTGCTTGTGTTTAAATCTGCTTTCTTGTTTTTTCTGTCTTTTGTCTTATTGATGGTTTCTGATGTTATCCATGCTTTTTGTTGTCGTTCCCTTTTCCCCAATATTTCTTCACACGTCTCATTCCATACCGTTTTGATTTGCTTCCAATAGTCTTCTGTATTCTCTACATCTTCCAGCTGTTGGAGCACTTGGAATTTGTTGGATATCGTGACCGCAAATTCGTCTCTTGTTTCTTGATTTCTTAGATGTCCTACATTAAATTGTTGTCTATAATTTTGCATTGTTGCATATCTCTTGAGTTTCATTTTTACTTTGGCTATCAGAAGGTGGTGATCTGATGCCACATCTGCTCCTCTATATACCTTTACATCCTGCAATGATTATCTAAACTTCTTGTTTATGCATATATGATCAATCTGATTTTCCGTTCTATGGTCTGGTGATATCCATGTTGCCTTGTGTATTCTCTTATGTAGAAACATGCTTCCTCCTATGGCCAATTGATTTGAAGCACAGAAGTTTCAGAATAGTTCCCCATTTTCATTCATTATTCCCAGCCCATGTTTTCCCATGACTTCTTCAAAGCCGGTGTTGACTATACCTATCTTTGCATTCATGTCACCCATCAAAATTGTGATGTCTCTTCTTTTTACTTTTTCCATAATTTCCTGTAGTCTAGTACAAAATGCTCTTTCACAGACTCTTCTTTGTCATTGATTGGTGCATAACATTGGATGACATTTACATTTATTTTCTTTTCATCTTTTTTAAAAGTAGCTGTTATTATTCTGGGTCCAACGGCTTCCCATTCAATGAGTGCTTTCTGTGCTTTAGATAACATAGGAGCTACCCCTTCACTGTGGTGTGAACTTACGTCTTCATATCGTGAGGACAGCACTAATTCACCTATGATGAGTTTCTTCTTGTCTACCCCCTTCCACTTTGTTTCCCACAGTCCCAGAACCTCGATTTTATATTCCCTCATTTCTGCTGCTACTTGTGCCACTTTCCCTTGTTCGTTTAATGTCCGAACATTCCAGGTGCATAATCTGGAAGTTCTCCTAGAAGAAAGAAGGTTAGTCAGTAACACAGACTCCTTTCGGCTTTCTCTGTGTTGCATCATACGCCTCCCTGCAAGAGGACCTTCCCCTGTCTTGGATGGCTGTGTTTTATTTTCCTTAATTGCCTTGTCCATATAGGTGACAGATAGATGATTTTATAGGGAGTGATTAGGACCAGAATAATTATTAACTTTAGTAAAATTGCCAGTACCATTATTCGATAAAGGCATTTATAATTCCGGCCCCCAGAAATCTGCAATATGCTAAAAGCAGATAAATGTAACATAGCAAATAATATTAGCTCACGGGGAAGGACTGCATCTTAAACAGCTTGTCACGGGATTGTCTCCGCTTTGCTCTGCTGTAGCGTCCTTTTCGTAGGCCGCAACAGTCTTTTACAGGTGATGGTAGTCTCATATTTATTATTATGTGGTCCTACCTCTGTAGAAAACTTTACGCACCAACTTACATGATAGTAAGTATTATTGGTGAGTTTGATTTTCGTAGCGCACGATTGTGCACGAATGCGAGTATGGGTTATCCCGCCCGCACGTGTTGCCAAACTTTAGTTGACGTCATATGTGGGCTTATGAAGCTAGGATCCCAAGATCGGCTCATGAATCTTTGGGAGTTCAAAACCCGTGTTGCTGGAATATTTATTCGTGTTATGACCGTCCGTCTGTTAAGAAGATGAGGACCTTGGTCAACTATATACTGGTGATTTCTCGGGAAGAGAATGCAAGTATTATATCTATATTATTGTAATTTTTCCTCATGTAGAGTCTAGTTAGAACAATGACGTATTGGTTCCAAAATGGAGTCCTACTTGAACTTATAATGTAAATTTTAAATCCGACGGATTCCTGCAATTAGGATTATCCAGGATTGGCTTGGGATTTTAATTATATGAATCATTATTCGGCCGTTAAGAATACTTACTACGTAAAGCAGAGGTGACTCAAGTATTTGTTATATCTAAGCTCTAATGCCACGAAGGTCGTTGGCAGGAATATGTATTATTGTATATTAACTTACATGTTCAACATTGAACGCAGTCAATATTGTTAACTTCTATTGAATATATGCTCAGACATACAGTCCCGGATGCAAGGGATATTTTTCTCAGTGCAAGATAAGTAAAAAAAAACGTGGTGTGTTCATTCCACCGTTTTATGTTGAGCTGCATCTTGCCTTATATATATATATGTCCACTACTTCTATATTCATGTTTCATGTTCAATGTTTTTAGCGGGAGGTAGGGTTTGGAGACTCACGAAGGATACATCCCAGTTTCACACCAGGGCCTTCGTGACTGTTCGTTAGGAATTTTCTTGCAGACTTCCCATAGTGGAAAGTTCCGACACCTGTGTGTCGAAGGATTATAGGTCCACTGTGTCTGGTTGTCTGTGACACCTGTCTGTTTAGTTGTTACGTCCAGTTTTATTGTATTTTTCGTAGTCATTTTTATACGTACTTAGTTTTATGATGTATTTTGTTTGTATATTACGTCCCTCTCACCTTACTATCGTTCATTTTTTTTACACCTTTAATGTTTATACACTGTATTGTCAATTGTCTTGTGTAAGTTTTTATCGCAGATTTCATTGCATTCTTTGCAATATTATTTCTTAATTTTTCCATATTTATTTTGGTTGATTTCTGCGTACGTTTTCATTCGTCTATTATATCTTGTCTTGTCACAATTTTTACAATTGTCTATTGTTTTGGTCACATCATAACATTGCATAAATTTTTTTTTAATTGACTAATGATATATTATATAATTAATTGATTATATACAGTTCTTGGACATGAACTGGTACCTCTGATTAGAGTGTAAAATAGTTGAATATTATTTGAGTAACACTTTTAAGTAGAATTATTTCAGAATAATATTGAATAATGTCTACCTTAGATTATTTTATTAAGCAGGCTAAGGCTCTTAATATACCTCCTGAAGAGAAAGACTTCTTAAAATTGAAATGGAAGTTAAACAAAAGGAAATGGAAGAAAGAAGATTAATAGCTGAACAAAATACAAAAAGACTTCAGCTTGAGACAGAAGAGAATGAAAAGAAACGACAGCATGATTTGAAACTTGCCGAATTGGAATTTGATAGAATAAGATTGTCAAGTGAATGTAATACACAAAAGACTCATGAAGGCCAGTCTTCATCTAGACATGAAAATTTTAGAGAAGTTCATCTAAAATTGCTTAAATTTAATCCTCCATCAGACGATGTAATTTTTTTTTAGACAGATTTGAGGCTACATGTAGGGCATACAACTTGGATAAAACATATTGTACCCATTTATCCAGAATACTTACAGGAGAGGCAATGGCTGTTTATCATACTACTAGTGCAGTAGATAAAAATGATTATGATGCTCTCAGAGCCGCCCTTCTAAAAAAATTTCAAATGACAGAAGATAAATATAGGGTAAAGTGCAAGTATATGCTACCACAGTCTGGAAAGAACTTTGATGATTTTCTTTCTCAAATACGTCTAACCTTGGAAAGATGGATCGAATTGTCCAACGTAGAGAAATCTTATGACGGTATTTTCGATCTATTACTACGCGATAAAATGTTATCGTCTGTAAGTCCTGCATTTCTTGCGTTTTTACATGAACGTCAGCCTTCTAATATGAAGGAAATGGCAGAACATTGCAAAAAATTTTGCACCGCTCATCCTAACATGGATATCAGCAATGCGCAGATTGGAGATGAATTACCTGTTGCTTTCGCTATGCAACATAACAATTTTTTACGACATCGTTCAATGAGTAGCGATAGAAATTTTCACAAGGGAAGTAATAATAATTTCAACTTTGGTAATTTTCAAAAGGTGAAACAATACCAACAGTCTGCTCCATTTAATATGTCCTGGGGCCAATCTCACAGATCTCGAGATTTTGGTAACGACAATTCTAAATATAATCAAGGAAATAATAATAAACAACAGTGGCGATCTAAATCACATCATCCTGAAAATAGACATAGATTTATGAATAAATCTTTTAGCCAAAGTCACAACAGTGATAACTTTAATTGGCGTACTCATCCAGATTTTAATACTAGCAGAAATGGTAATTATAGCAATTTTAATGCCAATAATCAAAATCGATCGGGGAGCCGCGCTAGCGTAGTGGTTACAACACCGCTCTGGCGACCGGGTGATACAGGATCAAACCCGGGCGACGGCATTTGAGGATTTTTCGTCGACCGGGATTTGGACTGGATTAACTCGAGACCTGGCGAGAACATTTGAAGGAGTGTCGTCGACCAGGGACTGGCGGCTCCTGAGCTGACCCAGCTGCAATGGGTACCTCCGAAATCGGAGAGTATTTGCCTGAATGGCGAGGGACACCTGTCTCTGTACAAGAAATAAAGGGATAAAAAAAAAATCGATCGCGACGAAGAGATAGATCTCCGAGCAGACCTCGTCATCAAACTAATGTTGCATTACTTGAGGCACAAACTAACAACGATCAGGACAAAAATGTTAATCCACATAATGCAATGTCTTGTATTGATCTTGAGCAGGTAAAGGCTTGTCAAGAATGCTCTACGCTATTCCAGCCCAAGGCGATCACGACGCTGAGATGCGGACACATATTGCCCAGTCTACCAGCGGCGTGTACGGCCACGTCAACTACTCACGTTGCAACAGGAAACCTTAAATTACATAGGGGTTTTTAAAATTCTATTCCATGCTCTGTTCTTTTTGATTTAGGCTGCTCCACGATCGGCGTCAGAAACTCTTTGGTCGACCCATCCTGTGCTACTGGAAAGACCGCCCAATGTAGGACTTTTGGAGGGACAGTGGAAACTTTTCCGACTGCCATTATTGATTTAAAAACACCTTTCTTTTCAGGAAAGATCCACGTATGCCTTCTTCGAAATCCAATTGGCGATGTGATTTTGGGTCGAATACACGGTATAAAAGAGTGTACCCCACGGCAGATTGCTCCTTGGGAAAAACAACATATACATGATGCCCGTGCATTTACGACAATACCCAGATTTGTTTCACATGCACATACTGCTAACTTGCTATGTAATGCTAAGGTATTGGAATCTGGCATTGATAATGACTCCATTGTTCATTACGCCACTGTTGCTAGTTCATTACAACCTTTGCGACATGATCAGCAGGCAACTGATAGTAAGAAAAAGGTTAAGTTTCAGAAAAAAGGAAACAATGTCCCTAATAAAAATAAGGGTCGTAACTTAGATAAGACAAGTAAAACCAATAAGGTTGTCGACAAAGTTGCCACTTTGTCCAGCAGGCAGGTGTCTACGACATGCCGTACACCTACTTTGCCTAGTGTAAGTTGTCATACTCCAGTACAAAAATATGGTACATTTAAGAACAATAAGTCTACAGGTAGTACTAATAAATATTATAATCTACATCAAAGAACTAAGGGTACCCATCGACCTTATTTCCATTCTTATATCACCGATACCACATTTATGGGTAAGGGTGCATCTTCTCGCACCATTCTAGTGCAAAATCGGCCACAGCGAACTAGTTGGCAAGCACTAGGAGATTTTCTCAACCACACGGCGGACGTTAAGTTTGTACGTATATTGCCACATACCAATAACAGGTATGGTGACGCCGTGGTTACATTTAGAACCAATAAAGATGCTCGCATGGCTATCGAGCGGGACAATGGTATGTATTTCCACCACCATTCTCTCCGATTACAATTGGTTCCTGATTCTGCGTCACGCAGATAGTAACCTACTATATTGGATTTTGATATCACATTCTTTGATGACTCAGCTATGCAGTCATCATCTCTTTTCTTTACTAATCATTGTTTCTTTTCTTTTCTATAGATCATTTCTTTCTCGACACCACGGGGCCTATTCCAATGGAATTTTATGCCATTTGGTCTAGTGAACGCGCCCGCCACTTTCGTACGCATGATGCGTCGAATTCTATCTCATCATCCCAATGTCATTGCATACATAGATGACATTTGTCTTTTCAGTGACTCATGGGAGGAACATATGGAAGGATTAAACTCATTACTGTCCACGTTACAATATCATAACTTAACTGCTAAGCCATCAAAGGCATTTGTGGGTTTCCACGACATTTCTTTTTTGGGTCACCGTATTGGTCGCGGTATGTTTTATACAGAGGACAGTAATGTCTCAAAAAATCCTTAATATTTCTACACCTAAAACAAAGAAACAAGTGCGATCTCTGTAAGGGTTAATACAATTTTACGGGAAATTCATACCACATCTTTCGACCATTACTGCTCCTTTCTCTTCATTACTTAAGAAAGGTGCAGCAAACGTGATTCGGTGGTCTAACGAACATCAAATCGCGTTGGATATCATAAAGAAACTTTTTTCGGATGTTCCTGTTTTAAGGCTGCCTAATGCTAATTTACCGTTTGTTCTACGCAGCGATGCATCTAATTACGGCATAGGAAGTGCATTACTTTAAGAATATAAGGGCACCTTGCATCCAGTTCTCTATGTATCAAGGAAGTTAACTCCAACAGAGCAAAAGTATTCAGTCCTCGATAAAGAACTTTTGGGACTTGTGTGGTCCATAACAAAGCTCCAAAGATATCTGCTTGGATCACACTTCATTGTGGAATCAGACCAGAAAGCACTTACGGCTCTAAACATAAAAGATGTGAAATCTTCCAAGTCAACTAGGTATGCGATCGCTTTCCAGCCATATAGTTTCACGATTCGATCCATACCTGGTACTCAGAATGTTCTCGCAGACATTTTTATCGAGATGTCCTAACGAATCAAATTAACAGCTACGCACTACAGACAACTGAACTTCGACACTGACAGTTCGTCGATTGTAACTTTTTACGTGTGCTACCTCGGTTATAAGAATCATTAACATTCATACAATTTAGAAACTACAATGATTATGAATTAAAATAACATTGAACGTTCAAGTATATTACTATATTAGTGAAAAGAACGGTCACCTACTAATGACAGTGATGTGATAATAACTTTTGACAGTGAGTATATTTCCTGAAGGAAATAACATTTCGAGCACTTTGATTTTTCGTGGAACTGAACTTGTTAGATTATTAACTGGGCACTAACAGGAAAATGGAACTTCCGTGAATTAAGGAATTAATGACATTATTAGTGTGAAATAAAAGAATTAATTAGATTATTGTGGCGAGAGGTTTTATTTGGCTCTTGGATCAGTATAGTACTGACAATTACAGAAATATAATTTCTGCAGAAAATGGTGAAGTCCCAGTGTCTGAAAGGACTACTGGTATCACAAATTAGTTACGGCTGTGAATGATCTGATCTCGAAACAATAGTAGAGAGGAGACCGACATAAAGTGCCACCTCCGCTGTGTAACTAACTGTGATATTAAAAAAACAAGGAAACAGATTTTGCTTAACAATGATAAAATTGACAAGTCTTCAAATACAATTTCCTTATTATTTATTTAGTATATACACTATCTACTCTTGTGCTGAAGGGTGAATGTTGAAAAAATGGAATGTAATGAATTTGTAAGTTTTCATATGATTTACAAATATTTATTTTATATATATATATATATATGTAAATAAATATTACAACAAGTTTTCCAATTATAGGAACAAAAATTATATCAGCTGTGCTGTTATTCAATTATAGTACATGTATCAGCTGTGCTGTTAATTAAGAATATAACACTTATCAGCTATGCTGTTATTTTTGTCTCTTGCTATGCTAATTTCACTTTCTCATCACTGACAGTTTCTATGCTCACAATGCTGACAGAAATGGTACTAATGTGTACTCATCTCTCTAAGGTCTGTTCTTCTTTGGTTGGTTCACACACCATCGGCTGAGTATCGTTCCTTTAGCCCACCCAAGACTGAGGGGGACCAAAGATGTAGAGTCAGGACAACCTCTATGCTCCTGCGGAGTTCCAGGCAGCTGGATTGACGACCCACGATCTCAGGTTTTAGGACACGAATAAACCCTCTAAGATTCAAACCGGCCAGATTTTGACTCGACTTTAGCAAAGCAGGCTGCAGGTTATTGCACTCCAGGTAAGCTATAAATGAAGGTGACAAAAGCCCTCTTCAGTCGGTCGGTATCTCTGGCGCCGTGTCGGTGATGTGTGATTATGCATAAAATCCGCCCGATTATATAGGTAGGTGAATTCTTAAGCAAGGCTTTCGGTTGGTTCCTGGCGGAGCAAAATGATTGGTTTCCTCCGGTTTGGTACCTGGTCTCATACAGCCTAATTTTATTCAGTTTTATATCGCCATCTTGCGTGAACAAGATGGCCGTTAATTTATTCTGTCTCAGAGACTGGTGAACGTCGCTCGTTGATTGGTTGAAGCAAATCTGTATCTCGACATAGTGATTAACAAAGTAGTGGGTTACACTCGTTTCACGACATAGCCCCCTCCTTTCCTAGCTGTGTCTTGTCATAGCTGACGTGTAAACCCCTGCTGTGGTTAATCCTTTTGCGTCTGTCCTTCCAGAGTACTAGGGTGTCGACTTAAAAAATCAGCTCCTACATTGTCTCTTCCCGGAATGTAATTCACGGTAAAGGAATAAGGCGCAAGAAGCAGACTCCACCTTAACAATCTCGAATTTAACTTTTTAGATGCAGCCAAGAAAGTTAAAGGTTGATGATCGCTTTGGACAATGAAGTGTGTCCCATACAGGTAAGGTGAAAATTTGTCGATGGACCAAATTAGAGCCAAACATTCTTTCTCTATGGTCGAGTAGTTCAACTCAGCTGCATTCAGCTTCCTACTGGCGTAGGCGACTGGTAAAAGTTCCTCCGGCAGGGCTTTTGATTTCTGCAAGAGAGTTGCACCAATACCTATACTGCTAGCGTCCGTCCTTAATACAAATTCCTGTGTGATATCGGGTAGTGTAAGGATTGGTTTGCTGGTGAGTTTTTCTTTTAGCTCTGTGTAAGCTTTTTCACAATCAGCATTCCATTGGATTTTAATAGGCTGTCCTTTCTTCGTTAAGTTAGTTAACGGTGCACACAGAGAGTTAAAGTGGGGTATGTACTTCTGATAGAACCCACATAATGACACGAATGATCTCACATCTTTTTTCGTTTGAGGTCTGAGGGCCTTCTTTAACTTCTTTATATTCTTTGGGTCAGGAGACATATGACCTGTAGAAATAGTGTGACCTAAGAATTCCAACTCCTTACAACCGATATAGCACTTGGTTGGACGTGCAGTCAATCCAGTGGCTCTCAGTCTGTCAAACAACATGGAGAGCGCTACTATATGCTCTTCAAATGTGTTTGTAGCAACAAGAATGTCATCCATAAAGTTAGTGATATGAGTATTTTGTAGAGGTTCCAACAATTTCCTCATCATTCTTGAAAAGATACTTGGAGCATTTTTCAGCCCAAAGGGTAGTACATTAAACTCGTAGTGTCCGTCTGATGTACTAAATGCCAGCATTTTCCTAACTTCTGGTTTCACTGGTATTTGGTAGTATCCCTTGCTTAGATCTACCTTCGATAAATACCTAGCCTTACTCAGTGTAGAGAACAGCTGGTTGGTGTCAGGTAATGGGTCCACCTGAGATTCTGTGATCGCATTAAGCTTCCGGTAGTCAATACATAACCTGTTTTCACCACTCGGTTTTCTCAATAGCACCACACTTGAGCTATAGGGAGAGTCTGACTTCGAGATAATTTTCTCCTTCAACAGATAATCAACTTCCTCCCTTAGTGCTTGGGCTTTCGCATAGGGTATAGGGTATGTTCTCATGCATACTGGTGTAGGGTCTGTAACCTTCATGTCAAACTCTAACAGATTCGTACGACCTGGCTTATCTGTGACCACATCAGCATGGGTTTCCAACACTTTCTGAACCCTCTTCTTCTGCTCTGGAGTTAAATGTTCACTAATATTTACTTGAACATAATCCTCTGTAGTTGTGAGTGGATACTCCATAGAGTGAAGTGGTTCACCGTGCATTTCTGTTGCAATGGCTAGGGTCATGATATGTGCAACTTCTGATGATTCCTTGTCATAGTATTTTTTAAGAAGATTGACATGATATACCTTCTCCTGTCCTTTCTTGTCAATCTAATAATTGGTCCTGGAAAGTTTCTCCAGTATGACATAGGGTCCCTGCCATCCAATCTGCAATTTATTATTGCTGCTTGGCAACAGTAATAACACCTTTTCACCCACCTCCAGTTCCCTATCCTTTGCTTTTTTGTTGTAGTACGCAGCATGCTTCCTCCTGGCCTGTCTTAAGTTATCATTGGCCAGTTTCCAGCCTGCTTTCAATCGAGATGTCAACTCGTTGACGTACTGGTATGAGGAAGTCACTGTTTCCTCTGCTTTTTCATCAGTCCATGTCCGCAGCAATGCTTCCAGTGGACCTTTGATTGGTCTTCCAAACAACAATGTAGCTGGAGCCAATCCAGTTGAATTGTGGGGTACTTCCCTATATGCAAATAGTGCAGCGGGTAAATATGTATCCCAAGTATCAGGTTTTTCACTCGCCAGCTTTCTAAGGATTGAAATTAGCGTACCATTGAACCGCTCTACTTGACCGTTCCCTTGGGCATGGTAGGGACTACAATGATAGTGCCTGGCTTGAAATATCCTGAATACTTCTTGTGTTAGCTTTCATTTAAACTGAGACCCATTGTCAGTCAATATCTGATGCGGGAAACCTAACCGGGTGAATATTGTCAACAGTGCCTCTGCCACATGCTTTGAATCTATAGCTGACATGGCCACTGCTTCTCCCCACATAGAGCAAGTATCAACCAAGGTTAAGATATATGCATTTCTCTTCTTGGTCCTAGTGAGGGGTCCAACAATATCCACTGCAACACGTTCAAACGGGGTTCCCATAATAGGCATTTCTCCCAGTGTTGCTGGTGCAGTCCTATGCTTAGGAGCTACTCTTTGGCATTCTGGACAGGATCTTACATATCTTTTTATGTCCTCTGTAATTCCTGGCCAAAAGTAGTGACAGGCTATCCTTTGTCCAGTGGCCCCTATTCCCATATGTCTACTGAAGGGTATAGCATGTCCTAGCGTCATAACCTTCTCCCTGTAAGATTTTGGCACTACAAGCTGTCCATGCCCTTTAGGTCCTGTTCCAGCTTTTCTGTATAGTAGGCCATTCTTCATATACATGTCTCCTTTCTCTGTAGGGTTATGTGCTTTAGGCAATTTGCCAAAACAAGGCTTCAGTGTGCTATCTGCTGCCTGAGCCTTTTTCATCTCTTCTGGATGAGTATTGATAGGATTCTCCTCCATTTTCCTGGAGCTTTCCCTGGTCTGGACTGTTGCCATAACTACAGGTTTTATAGGTTCTCCAAGGAAAACATACCTACACCCCAAAATCAAAGGGTAAATAGGGTCGTCCATCACTGCTGCTTTGATTTCTCCTTCCACATAGCGAGATCTTATGTTGATTCGAGCTATGGGTAGTGTCATGGTTCTTGCTCCCTTGATCGGTCCTCTGATTTCCACTGTTTCTGTGGTTATCTGGTGTCGTGAAACGAAGTGTAACCCACTACTTTGTTAATCACTATGTCGAGATACAGATTTGCTTCAACCAATCAACGATCAACGTTCACCAGTCTCTGAGACAGAATAAATTAACGGCCATCTTGTTCACGCAAGATGGCCGATGAAAACTGAATGAAATTAGGCTGTATGAGACCAGGTACAAAGCCGGAAGAAACCAATCAACTTGCTCCGCCAGGAACCAACCGAAACCTTTCCTCAAGTAGTTACTTGACTATATAATCGGGCGGATTTTATGCTAACCACGCAACCCCGAACTTGACGCCAGAGATACAGACTGAAGAGGGAGAAGCTGTCACCTTGATTTATGGTAACTTACCTGAGGGCATCGACCTGCAACCTACTTCACTAAGTCGCGTCAAAACCTGGCCAGTTTAAAATCTTAGGAGGGTAAATATTTTTACGATAACCGTTGGTATTTGTTGTGTGTCATTTATACTACCTATCAGGTTACTGATTGTATTTTGGGGGGAATTAAGTATAATGATTGTATTTCCTATTATGATTGAATAGACGAAGACTAATAGGACTCATACTTCAACCTATCGTCTCCTATACTTCAATCTATTGTCAGTCTATAACTTCAGTCTATTGTCTCTGATAATTCCAAACTGTAAATATAACCAAAACAGTCCTTGTTAGGACTCAATCTATTGTCTCCTATAACCTGCAATATAACCAAAACAGTCCTTGTTAGGACTCAATCTATTGTCTCAGATAAGACCAACTGCAATATAACCAAAACAGTCCTTGTTAGGACTCAATCTATTGTCTCCTATAACTCAATCTATTGTCTCAGATAAGACCAACTCCAATATAACCAAAACAGTCCTTGTCAGGACTCAATCTATTGTCGCATCTAACTCCAATCTATTGTCTCCTATAACTCCAACCTGATATATCACCAACCAGTCCTCGTCTCATATACTCCTATCATAAGAACATAACAATATTGTTAGGATATATGTTACCAGCTATTGTCAGAGAGGGCGTGATATAGTATAGGGGGAAGGACATTGTTGTATCACACCTAGGTGTACATATTATTGGATTTATTCATGTATTGATTTATATTATGGGATGTATTCATGTATAAAATGTATTCATGTATTGAATCTATATTATTGAATGTATCCATGTATTAGTTTATCAGAAAGAATGTTTTGCAAGTAGACACCTGTCTTGTCTCGCTATTGCTAAATCATACTGAGCCATGTTGTCATTCATCCCACATGCATACATCGGAGACACGCTCATTTCACTCACACTAGAAATAGGTGGGCTTGAGGACAGAAATTAGCCCCTATTTTTGCTTTGTTACAGGTTTAATTGTGTCCTAAAAACCTGAGGTCGTATGTTCGAGTCAATCCCGCTGCCTGGAACTCCGCAGGAGCATAGAGGTTGACCAGACTCTACATCTTTGGTCCCCCTCAGTCTTGGGTGGGCTAAAGGAACAATACTCTGCCGGTGGTGTGAACCAAACAAAGAAGAACAGACTTAAGAGAGATGAGTACACATTAGTACCATTTCTGTCGGCATTGTGAGCATAGAACTGTCAATGAAGAAAACGTGAATTAGTGTAGCAAGAGACAATAATAAGATCATAGTGGATAAATTATACGTAAATAACAGCATAGCTGATAAACGTTATATCCTTAATTAACAGCACAGCTGATATAATTTTTGTTCCTATAATTGGAAAACGTGTTGTAATATTTATAAATATAAAATATTTGTAAATCATATGTAATTACCAATTCATTTCATTCCATTTTTTTTTGCAACATTCACCTTTCAGCACAAGAGTAGATAGTGTATATATACTAAATAAAATATAAGGAAATTGTATTTTGAACGACTTGTCAATTTTATCATTGTTAAGTAAAAATCTGTTTCCTTGCTTTGTTTAATATCACAATTAGTTACACAGCAGAGGTGGCGCTTTATGTCGGTCTCCTCTATACTATTGTTTCGAGATCAGATCATTCACAGCCGTAACTAATTTGTGATACCAGTAGTCCTCTCAGACACTGGGACTTCACCATTTTCTGCAGAAATTCTATTTCTGTAATTGTCAGTACTATACTGATCCAAGAGCCAAATAAAACCTCTCGCCACACACTGGGGGCTCGTTCCTGGGATATTTCTGTATATCTTGAGCCATACTTAGTCTATTCATCTATCTACACTCTATCTTGTGCCACCCATAGGTAACATAAGAAAATAAATTTTTATTTTTTGAAAAAAAATTCTATTTTAGGATTTTTAAAACAATATTTTCTTAGGAGGAGTACCATTTAGTACTCAGTAAATAGTTGATGCTCACAAAGTTGCACGGAAATTTTTTGTTCATTAAAATTAATTAATTTTAATTACAATAATTTGGTTATAGTAAATTTACATACCCTCTCTAAGTAACGCCATGGCTGATCTAGTGAAGTTCAGGACTGCGATCATGCAGATGGGTAAGGAATTAAATATGACAGGTGATGCTCTTACTCAGTATGTCACAACAGAAGTGGACAAACACATGGATAGGGAAGAAAGAAAGTTGCAATTAGAGACTGAAGCATGGAAAGTAGAGGCTGATAGACAAGCAAAGAAATATGAGGCTGAGGAAAGGCGGGTGAAAGCAGAAGCTGAGAGAGAAGACAAAAGATTAGAAATGGAAGCCAAGAAATGGGAGGCTGAAAATGAGGCAAAGAAAATTGAAGCTGAGGAAAGGAAATTACAAGCAGAGAGAGACCATCAGTTGAGATTAAAAGAGCTTGAAATTCAGGCAAATACTGGCAATAACCAGCCAGAGCACCTCAAGTGGGGCCATGAATTTTCATCTGGACCCATTTGTTGAGAAAGAAGACGCCATTGAGTCGTACCTGGATAGATACGAAAGACTTGCCACTACCTATGGCTTAGTGAAAGAAAAGTGGAGTCTTAAACTATCTCAGGGATTGAGAGGTGTTGCCTACGATGTATATTTGAAGCTCTCAAGAGATGACCAGGAAGATTATGAAATCCTGAAACAGGCACTGCTTGTGAGATATGAAAAGAACTCAGAATCATATAGAAAGAAATTCCGAACAGCTAAACTTCTTCCAGGAGAAAACTATCACCATTCTCTGCTAGATTGGAAACCTATTTGGAAAAATGGAGTAGTTTAGGAAAGTGTCAGGATCTGAAAGAAATGATAATGATGGAGCAAGTGAAAGAGTCCATGTCTCAAGAAATGAGGAAGTTTATCATGGAACAAGGAGCAGAGAGATTGGAAGATATTGTAACTGTTGCTGAGAGATATCAAGCAGCTCAGGCAGAATTATTAGGAAATAAGAAGAAGCAGGGTGAAAACTTCAAATCATCACAAAACTATACCAAATATGAACAAAAGGACCATACCACAAGGAACAAACAAAGATTTGACCAAAAGGACAAAAACCCTCTAAGATCGGATAAGACACCTTACCGGAAGGAAGGAAAGTGGTGTAAAACTTGTCTAATGAGTAACCACAATACTGCGGACTGCAGAAGGAAGAATCCTCCTCATCATGCTGCATGTCTTACAACAGGGAATCAGGGAAGGAAGGAAATGGCAGTAAGTCAGAAAGACTTCCATCATCCCCCTGTCTGTGAGGAAGTGACCGTGAATGGCACTCAAGTACTGTGTTTATATGACACAGGATTGGACTTTGATTCAGTTGTGTGCTCTTCTCTAGTGAGTTCTGACCAGATAACCACAGAAACAGTGGAAATCAGAGGACCGATCAAGGGAGCAAGAACCATGACACTACCCATAGCTCGAATCAACATAAGTTCTCGCTATGTGGAAGGAGAAATCAAAGCAGCAGTGATGGACGACCCTATTTACCCTTTGATTTTGGGGTGTAGGTATGTTTTCCTTGGAGAACCTATAAAACCTGTAGTTATGGCAACAGTCCAGACCAGGGAAAGCTCCAGGAAAATGGAGGAGAATCCTATCAATACTCATCCAGAAGAGATGAAAAAGGCTCAAGCAGCAGACAGCACATTGAAGCCTTGTTTTGGCAAATTGCCTAAAGCCCATAACCCTCCAGAGAAAGGAGACTTGTATATGAAGAATGGCCTACTATACAGAAAAGCTGGAACAGGACCTAAAGGGCATGGACAGCTTGTAGTGCCAAAATCTTACAGGGAGAAGGTTATGACGCTAGGACATGCTATACCCTTCAGTGGACATATGGGAATAGGGGCCACTGGACAAAGGATAGCCTGTCACTACTTCTGGCCAGGAATTACAGAGGACATAAAAAGATATGTAAGATCTTGTCCAGAATGCCAAAGAGTAGCTCCTAAGCATAGGACTGCACCAGCAACACTGGGAGAAATGCCTATTATGGGAACCCCTTTTGAACGTGTTGCAGTAGATATTGTTGGACCCCTCACTAGGACCAAGAAGAGAAATGCTTACATCTTAACCTTGGTTGATACTTGCTCTATGTGGGGAGAAGCAGTGGCCATGTCAGCTATAGATTCAAAGCACGTGGCAGAGGCCCTGTTGACAATATTTACCCGATTAGGTTTCCCGCATCAGATATTGACTGACAATGGGTCTCAGTTTAAGGGAAAGCTAACACAAGAAGTATTCAGGATATTTCAAGCCAGGCACTATCATTGTAGTCCCTACCATGCCCAAGGGAACGGTCAAGTAGAGCGGTTCAATGGTACGCTAATTTCAATCCTTAGAAAGCTGGCGAGTGAAAAACCTGATACTTGGGATACATACTTACCCGCTGCACTATTTGCATATAGGGAAGTACCCCACAACTCAACTGGATTGGCTCCAGCTACATTGTTGTTTGGAAGACCAATAAAAGGTCCACTGGAAGCATTGCTGCGGACATGGACTGATGAAAAGGCAGAGGAAACAGTGACTTCCGCATACCAGTACGTCAACGAGTTGACATCTCGATTGAAAGCAGGTTGGAAACTGGCCAATGATAACTTAAGACAGGCCAGGAGGAAGCATGCTGCGTACTACAACAAAAAAGCAAAGGATAGGGAACTGGAGGTGGGTGAAAAGGTGTTATTACTGTTGCCAAGCAGCAATAATAAATTGCAGATTGGATGGCAGGGACCCTATGTCATACTGGAGAAACTTTCCAGGACCAATTATAAGATTGACAAGAAAGGAAAGGAGAAGGTATATCATGTCAATCTTCTTAAAAAATACTATGACAAGGAATCATCAGAAGTTGCACATATTATGACCCTAGCCATTGCAACAGAAATGCACGGTGAACCACTTCACTCTATGGAGTATCCACTCACAACTACAGAGGATTATGTTCAAGTAAATATTAGTGAACATTTAACTCCAGAGCAGAAGAAGAGGGTTCAGAAAGTGTTGGAAACCCATGCTGATGTGCTCACAGATAAGCCAGGTCGGACGAATCTGTTAGAGTACGACATGAAGGTTACCGACCCTACCCCAGTATGCATGAGAACATACCCTATACCCTATGCGAAAGCCCAAGCACTAAGGGAGGAAGTTGATTATCTGTTGAAGGAGAAAATTATCTCGAAGTCAGACTCTCCCTATAGCTCAAGTGTGGTGCTATTGAGAAAACCGAGTGGTGAACACAGGTTATGTATTGACTACCGGAAGCTTAATGCGATCACAGAATCTCAGGTGGACCCATTACCTGACACCAACCAGCTGTTCTCTACACTGAGTAAGGCTAGGTATTTATCGAAGGTAGATCTAAGCAAGGGATACTACCAAATACCAGTGAAACCAGAAGTTAGGAAAATGCTGGCATTCAGTACATCAGACGGACACTACGAGTTTAATGTACTACCCTTTGGGCTGAAAAATGCTCCAAGTATCTTTTCAAGAATGATGAGGAAATTATTGGAACCTCTACAAAATCCCCATATCACTAACTTTATGGATGACATTCTTGTTGCTACAAACACATTTGAAGAGCATATAGTAGCGCTCTCCATGTTGTTTGACAGACTGAGAGAAACTGGATTGACTGCACGTCCAACCAAGTGCTATATCGGTTGTAAGGAGTTGGAATTCTTAGGTCACACTATTTCTACAGGTCATATGTCTCCTGACCCAAAGAATATAGAGAAGCTAAAGAAGGCACCCAGACCTCAAACGAAGAAAGATGTGAGATCATTCGTGTCTTTATGTGGGTTCTATCAGAAGTACATACCCCATTTTAACTCTCTGTGTGCACCATTAACTAACTTAACGAAGAAAGGACAGCCTGACAAAATCCAATGGAATGCTGATTGTGAAAAAGCTTACACAGAGCTAAAAGCAAAACTCACCAGCAAACCCATCCTTACACTACCCGATATCACACAGGAATTTGTATTAAGAACGGACGCTAGCAGTATAGGTATTGGTGCAACTCTCTTGCAGAAATCAAAAGCCCAGCCGGAGAAACTTTTACCAGTCGCCTACGCCAGTAGGAAGCTGAATGCAGCTGAGTTGAACTACTCGACCATAGAGAAGGAATGTTTAGCTCTAATTTGGTCCATCAACAAATTTTCACCTTATCTGTATGGGACACACTTCATTGTCCAAAGCGATCACCAACCTTTAACATTCTTGGCTGCATCTAAAAAACTAAATTCGAGATTGTTAAGGTGGAGTCTGCTTCTTGCGCCTTATTCCTTTACCGTGAATTACATTCCGGGAAGAGACAATGTAGGAGCTGAATTGTTTTGTCGGCACCCTAGTACTCTGGAAGGACAGACGCAAAAGGATTAACCACAGCAGGGGTTTACACGTCAGCTATGACAAGTCACAGCTAGGAAAGGAGGGGGCTATGTCGTGAAACGAAGTGTAACCCACTACTTTGTTAATCACTATGTCGAGATACAGATTTGCTTCAACCAATCAACGATCAACGTTCACCAGTCTCTGAGACAGAATAAATTAACGGCCATCTTGTTCACGCAAGATGGCCGATGAAAAACTGAATAAAATTAGGCTGTATGAGACCAGGTACAAAACCGGAGGAAACCAATCAACTTGCTCCGCCAGGAACCAACCGAAAGCTTTCCTCAAGTAGTTACTTGACTATATAATCGGGCGGATTTTATGCTAACCACGCAACCCCGAACTTGACGCCAGAGATACAGACTGAAGAGGGAGAAGCTGTCACCTTGATTTATGGTAACTTACCTGAGGGCATCGACCTGCAACCTACTTCACTAAGTCGCGTCAAAACCTGGCCAGTTTAAAATCTTAGGAGGGTAAATATTTTTACGATAACCGTTGGTATTTGTTGTGTGTCATTTATACTACCTATCAGGTTACTGATTGTATCTTGGGGGGAATTAAGTATAATGATTGTATTTCCTATTATGATTGAATAGACGAAGACTAATAGGACTCATACTTCAACCTATTGTCTCCTATACTTCAATCTATTGTCAGTCTATAACTTCAGTCTATTGTCTCTGATAATTCCAAACTGTAAATATAACCAAAACAGTCCTTGTTAGGACTCAATCTCTTGTCTCCTATAACTCAATCTATTGTCTCAGATAAGACCAACTGCAATATAACCAAAACAGTCCTTGTTAGGACTCAATCTATTGTCTCCTATAACTCAATCTATTGTCTCAGATAAGACCAACTCCAATATAACCAAAACAGTCCTTGTCAGGACTCAATCTATTGTCGCATCTAACTCCAATCTATTGTCTCCTATAACTCCAACCTGATATATCACCAACCAGTCCTCGTCTCATATACTCCTATCATAAGAACATAACAATATTGTTAGGATATATGTTACCAGCTATTGTCAGAGAGGGCGTGATATAGTATAGGGGGAAGGACATTGTTGTATCACACCTAGGTGTACATATTATTGGATTTATTCATGTATTGATTTATATTATGGGATGTATTCATGTATAAAATGTATTCATGTATTGAATCTATATTATTGAATGTATCCATGTATTAGTTTATCAGAAAGAATGTTTTGCAAGTAGACACCTGTCTTGTCTCGCTATTGCTAAATCATACTGAGCCATGTTGTCATTCATCCCACATGCATACATCGGAGACACGCTCATTTCACTCACACTAGAAATAGGTGGGCTTGAGGACAGAAATTAGCCCCTATTTTTGCTTTGTTACAGGTTTAATTGTGTCCTAAAAACCTGAGGTCGTATGTTCGAGTCAATCCCGCTGCCTGGAACTCCGCAGGAGCATAGAGGTTGACCAGACTCTACATCTTTGGTCCCCCTCAGTCTTGGGTGGGCTAAAGGAACAATACTCTGCCGGTGGTGTGAACCAAACAAAGAAGAACAGACTTAAGAGAGATGAGTACACATTAGTACCATTTCTGTCGGCATTGTGAGCATAGAACTGTCAATGAAGAAAACGTGAATTTAGGCGTAGCAAGAGACAATAATAAGATCATAGTGGATAAATTATACGTAAATAACAGCATAGCTGATAAACGTTATATCCTTAATTAACAGCACAGCTGATATAATTTTTTGTTCCTATAATTGGAAAACGTGTTGTAATATTTATAAATATAAATATTTGTAAATCATATGTAAACTTACCAATTCATTTCATTCCATTTTTTGCAACATTCACCTTTCAGCACAAGAGTAGATAGTGTATATATACTAAATAAAATATAAGGAAATTGTATTTTGAACGACTTGTCAATTTTATCATTGTTAAGTAAAAATCTGTTTCCTTGCTTTGTTTAATATCACAATTAGTTACACAGCAGAGGTGGCGCTTTATGTCGGTCTCCTCTATACTATTGTTTCGAGATCAGATCATTCACAGCCGTAACTAATTTGTGATACCAATAGTCCTCTCAGACACTGGGACTTCACCATTTTCTGCAGAAATTCTATTTCTGTAATTGTCAGTACTATACTGATCCAAGAGCCAAATAAAACCTCTCGCCACATCTGGTCAAGACTCACTAGAGAAGAGCACACAACTGAATCAAAGTCCAATCCTGTGTCATATAAACACAGTACTTGAGTGCTATTCACAGTCACTTCCTCACAGACAGGGGGATGATGGAAGTCTTTCTGACTTACTGCCATTTCCTTCCTTCCCTGATTCCCTGTTGTAAGACATGCAGCATGATTATTAGGATTCTTCCTTCTGCAGTCCGCAGTATTGTGGTTACTCATTAGACAAGTTTTACACCACTTTCCTTCCTTCCGGTAAGGTGTCTTATCCGATCTTAGAGGGTTTTTGTCCTTTTGGTCAAATCTTTGTTTGTTCCTTGTGGTATGGTCCTTTTGTTCATATTTGGTATAGTTTTGTGATGATTTGAAGTTTTCACCCTGCTTCTTCTTATTTCCTAATAATTCTGCCTGAGCTGCTTGATATCTCTCAGCAACAGTTACAATATCTTCCAATCTCTCTGCTCCTTGTTCCATGATAAACTTCCTCATTTCTTGAGGCATGGACTCTTTCACTTGCTCCATCATTATCATTTCTTTCAGATCCTGACACTTTCCTAAACTACTCCATTTTTCCAAATAGGTTTCCAATCTAGCAGAGAATTGGTGATAGTTTTCTCCTGGAAGAAGTTTAGCTGTTCGGAATTTCTTTCTATATGATTCTGAGTTCTTTTCATATCTCACAAGCAGTGCCTGTTTCAGGATTTCATAATCTTCCTGGTCATCTCTTGAGCGCTTCAAATATACATCGTAGGCCACACCTCTCAATCCCTGAGATAGTTTAAGACTCCATTTTTCTTTCCTTAAGCAATAGGTAGTGGCAAGTCTTTCGTATCTATCCAGGTACGACTCAATGGCGTCTTCTTTCTCAACAAATGGGTCCAGATGAAAATTCATGGCCCCACTTGAGGTGCTCTGGCTGGAGCTACTCTCAGAGTGAGGTGAGCTACCACCATTATTGCCAGTATTTGCCTGAATTTCAAGCTCTTTTAATCTCAACTGATGGTCTCTCTCTGCTTGTAATTTCCTTTCCTCATTTTCAGCCTCCCATTTCTTGGCTTCAATTTCTAATCTTTTGGTTTCTCTCTCAGCTTCCAGTCTTTTGTCTTCTCTCTGAGCTTCCAGTCTTTTGTCTTCTCTCTCAGCTTCCAGTCTTTTGGCTTCTCTCTCAGCTTCCGCTTGCAACCGCCTTTCTTCAGCCTCTAATTTCTTTGCTTCTCTATCAGCCTCTAATTTCCTTGCTTCAGTCTCTAATTGCAACTTTCTTTCTTCCCTATCCATATGTTTGTCCACTTCTGTTGTGACATACTGAGTGAGAGCATCACCTGTCATATTTAATTCCTTACCCATCTGCATGACCGCAGTTCTGAACTTCACTAGATCAGCCATGGCGTTACTTAGATAGGGTATGTATATCCACTATAACCAAGTTATTGTAATTAAACTTAATTACTTTAAATGAACAAAAAATTTCCGTGCAACTTTGTGAGCATCAACTATTTACTGAGTACTAAATGGTACTCCTCCTAAGAAAATATTGGTTTAAAAATCCTAAAAAATAATTTTTTTCCAAAATTATATTTCTTATGTTATCTATGGGTGGCACATGATAGAGTGTAGATAGATGAATAGACTAAGTATGGCTCAAGATATACAGAAATATCACAGGAACGAGCCCCCAGTGTGGCGAGAGGTTTTATTTGGCTCTTGGATCAGTATAGTACTGACAATTACAGAAATATAATTTCTGCAGAAAATGGTGAAGTCCCAGTGTCTGAAAGGACTACTGGTATCACAAATTAGTTACGGCTGTGAATGATCTGATCTCGAAACAATAGTAGAGAGGAGACCGACATAAAGTGCCACCTCTGCTGTGTAACTAACTGTGATATTAAAAAAACAAGGAAACAGATTTTGCTTAACAATGATAAAATTGACAAGTCTTCAAATACAATTTCCTTATTATTTATTTAGTATATACACTATCTACTCTTGTTCTGAAGGGTGAATGTTGAAAAAATGGAATGTAATGAATTTGTAAGTTTTCATATGATTTACAAATATTTATTTTATATATATATATATATAAATAAATATTACAACAAGTTTTCCAATTATAGGAACAAAAATTATATCAGCTGTGCTGTTATTCAATTATAGTACATGTATCAGCTGTGCTGTTAATTAAGGATATAACACTTATCAGCTATGCTGTTATTTTTGTCTCTTGCTATGCTAATTTCACTTTCTCATCACTGACAGTTTCTATGCTCACAATGCTGACAGAAATGGTACTAATGTGTACTCATCTCTCTAAGGTCTGTTCTTCTTTGGTTGGTTCACACACCATCGGCTGAGTATCGTTCCTTTAGCCCACCCAAGACTGATGGGAACCAAAGATGTAGAGTCAGGACAACCTCTATGCTCCTGTGGAGTTCCAGGCAGCTGGATTGACGACCCACGATCTCAGGTTTTAGGACACGAATAAACCCTCTAAGATTCAAACCGGCCAGATTTTGACTCGACTTTAGCAAAGCAGGCTGCAGGTTATTGCACTCCAGGTAAGCTATAAATCAAGGTGACAAAAGCCCTCTTCAGTCGGTCGGTATCTCTGGCGCCGTGTCGGTGATGTGTGATTATGCATAAAATCCGCCCGATTAAATAGGTAGGTGAATTCTTAAGCAAGGCTTTCGGTTGGTTCCTGGCGGAGCAAAATGATTGGTTTCCTCCGGTTTGGTACCTGGTCTCATACAGCCTAATTTTATTCAGTTTTATATCGCCATCTAGCGTTAACAAGATGGCCGTTAATTTATTCTGTCTCAGAGACTGGTGAACGTCGCTCGTTGATTGGTTGAAGCAAATCTGTATCTCGACATAGTGATTAACAAAGTAGTGGGTTACACTCGTTTCACGATAATTATTAACCTTGTATACTTAGTTAATTAAAATAATAATTAATTTTAGTTAACTATGCAAAATTTAATAAGATTGATCAAAATTTGTATTTAAGCGCATTACTATTTAAGCACACTAATTTAACTTTAGTACTTTAATTGGTACCACACAGGAATTTTAGTGAAACGGTTAAGTGTGTTGATTGATACACGTGTTTTATTTATATTCTCTCATCTTTTTTCACTTATTTTTTTTTTTTATTAGTCATACCCACCTCTTTTCTATTTAATCATGTTTCTTATCATTTCTTTTCATTTGCGTTTACATTTGTTTTAATTCAATATTTCTAATACGATAGTTTATTTCATTTACCACATTGTACCAAAGGTGTTCAATTGTGGATGTATGCTATTGTGCATACCTTTTGTTGAGTTGAGTTAACTTGAATTTCATATTTTATGATTTTATGTCATGATGTATTAGTAAAATATGATTATGTACACTTGACTCACCTCTATCCGTGAGTAGTAAAGAAAAAAATTAATATAATTAATTTTTTTGGGGAGTGTCACGTGAAAGATAATTTATTTTACCATCTTGTCCATAATTTGATTACTCCTTTAAATGTTCTGTTTTCCGAGACATTTTGTATTTTCGTTTCTTTCATATTCTTCTTTCTTTCATTTTTCACCTTCTCAACCCCACCCGAGGTTGTTTACGCTGGCCAGCTGCGGTCAGCTAACGCTAGACGATAATTTTACGTCAACGTACCTGTTCGACCAGAGAAACATTTCTCGGGTCCGCTTTAAGTGTTAGAACGAGCCAAGACGGTTTCTGTGAAAGAAACGGTTCGTTAGCGGCGGGTACCCTCTGTGGTCCCAACAGGGGAATTTCTCTGGTCGCTTTAAAACGTTTGATGACGAGCGGCTGGTACCCTTTAAGGCCTGGGTAACGAGTGTGATCTGTTCCAGGGGAAGATAACAACCCGCGGTCAGTCTTTGGGTTTTCGCCCCTTAGACAAGAGAGAGCATAATTTTATGCATTTCTCTACCTGGGGAACTTTCGCACGATTTCTTTTGTCTTACTCTAGATTACGTCTTTCGCCGAACTTCTGTAGAAATACGCACGCCAGGTGTTCGGGGGGGGGGGGGGGGCGTCCCTTGTGATCTATAAGAGTAGACTGGTTTTAATAGACAAAGACATTCGTGAATTTCCTGGCCCGAGATAGACCATTATGGAAATAAGGCAAACATTGACACAGAACTAAATGTTTTTCGCCTATTTCTTGGCATTTTTCGGGGTGAGTTGACATATCTTATAAATATGATGTGTTCATGTTGGCTTTTATATATATCTGTTAGGGAAGTGAATTTATTTCTGAGGACTTCTCCTAGTAATTTATTCAGTGATAAGGTAGCGCTGTCTATGGCCTATTAAGTGGTGCTTACACTGTTACGGTTTATCATGGGTTAAATGTTAAACTTACAATAACAGATATTAGGCGTAGAATCAGTCCACGAATGCTTACCATTGGGTTAAGAGTCAGCAAAATTAACTGTCATTTCTGTAAGATAATGTCAGGTGTGGATTGTTCACTTTAAAACTGAATAGTGAGATGCAGTTTCAGGGAGACCGACTCGCGAGAGCAGATTCCAGTCAGGCGAAGAACGAAATATTCTCTTCGATCTAGAGGGTTCTGAATACCGCTAGCGTCACGAATCGTCAACCCCGTTCCTGAATCAAAACCCCTTTTTGTCAACGCCAAGTTAAGCTCACGCAGTGCAACGGAGCCAACGCTAAATCTGGAATCGCCAAACGCAGTAGTAGTTCTCTACTCGCCTATTGGATTACCAGCCAGAGCATTGCGGCTTCCAGAATATCAAACCCGCTCAGCATGCCTATAGCAGAATTCCATATCACCCGCCTTTTTTGTGCCTAAACGGGGCACTCAGCAAACCACAGCCAAACCAGTTTAAACAGGATTTACAGCCAAGCGGAGCCTTGCGCCGGATAAGCGCGCCTGGGTCTCTTTGTCCTCAAGTGACTTCTTCTGGTGTATTTCCTGGATACTTAAAACCTCGCACGTCAGCAGGAGATAAACAGCGTCCCCCGGCCCAACTCGCGCCAGTAGGGGGGTCACCAACGATAGCGCCTATACAGTGATGTTATTCAGGTTAATTCCATCACCGATGGAGGATATATACGAAAACACCACTTACTGGAGTTACTTCAGCTGGTCCCCGAAAACCGAAGGACTGTCACTCGATTATTTATCTCTTTGTGTTCTACAGGTTTTATGAATGGTGATCTGTGTGTGTGGTTGTTGGTGTATATGATTATTTGATGAATATTTGATTATTGAGGTAATTTTATGTTGTTGTGATGATATGCATTATTTTCATGCTTTTCTTCTTTAATAAATTTTACACATTTATTAATACGCTGTTCACGACCTTTCCATCCATATTTGTATTTTTAGCTCTTTACTATAATCTCTATGTATGATAAGAGAAAAGAGAGAGAGCAGGAGGTGCTGAGACAGACATAAGTGAGTTGAGGCTTGGAGAGAGAGATCATTTTGATAAATCTTCTTCCAGGTTGTCTCAAGTCCATCTCCTATTTACACCTTATCTAAAGTGTAATCTATAACTCTGTCAGTCCACTATCCCTTGTCGATTTCACTACTGTTGTCCAACTCGACAAATACTCTACACTCTAACTCAACCACGACAAATGGGAGCCCGTCCGAGATTCTAGAACCCATCTAGTACGACATTTAATATGTGCTCGAGTCTGGTAGGAATCTCTCACAAGATTCTATTCTGATTCTTAGAGTTTAGTGTTCGGCAGATTATAGGAATTTCTTTCCCCTAGACATATCGAACTATTTCTTTTGGAGGAAGTCGGAACAGCGTTTTTTCTCCACAGCAATCATAAATATTAAGTTACATTTATTGTTCATGCTACGCATGAGACAGCTGGTAAAGGTTGATGGTATCACTGCTGAGTTTTTGGTTGACAAATCTGACGACTATTGTTGTAAAAGTCATAAAAAATTTTTTTTAAGGGGTAATATTTTTCAGGAGTAGCTCTTTAATCTGAGATAAGAAGCTACAGATAGTCAGTTACTAGCTTGCATTTGTACCAAGGGAGGGTGTTCATTCGGACGATAGTAACCAATCCTCTCAATAGCTTAGTACTGACAGAACTGGGGTGAAGTGATAGTAATAAGTTTTACATCACTTACATTTTTTGGAGTTTTTTTTGGGGTTTTTGCTTGTCGCAATCAGAGTAGCTACAAACTTTCTTGTTTTTTAAAGTTCCCAGGCTAGCCTAGATTTTATTGATTATTAAGTTAATCAGCACCTAGTGGACTAGGTAACTAAGATCTCTAGGTTCTATTCTTCTATAGTGTTTGCTCACCCTGATATAATGGCCGATCTAGATAAAGTGCATAGGATTGCCCTCGAGGTAGCTAAGTACATGGAGTACAAGGATAGCGAAATCCAGCCCTTTCTAGAATTTGCAGTAAGCCTGCAGGATCAATACGAGGTAGACAATTGGTTTGACAGCCGTTTAATCTTGGCATGGTCCTGTAAACAAACTGGGGAGAGTGAAGCATTCACCCGACAGTATGTAGAAGAAGTGATAGAAGATGAGAAGCAAAGGGAAAGCAAAGACAAGAACGGGACAAGAAATTGGAAATGGAGCAACAAGAACGGGACAAGCAATGGGAAATAGAGCGCCAAGAAAGGGACAGAGAAAGCCAAGAAAGGAGCAGGCTACACCAAATCAGAATGAATGAACTGGATAGCCAAATTCGGAGGTGGAAACAGATACTAAATGTAGTCACTCTAATTCCCCTTCTACTGTGCCCTTAACGGTCAACGCCCCTGCAAACCTTGCGCCCATGAAAGAAAACTTGCCTGCTAAAACCGAACCCCAACTCCAGAAAATTGACTTTCCTTTGGACTTGGATCCGAAGCCCAAACAAGGAAAGAATTTACGTCGGGATAGCAGACCTAAGGCCACGGGAAAAAATGACGCAACGTTCCCAGGCATGGAAACTGCTCAAAGGTGAGAGAGGTGCTAACAAGCATTGTAATACGGATTGTTCCCGTCTGGCAAGCGGCGAACCCCGAGCCTCTCACGCTCCAGACCGAGCAGCACCTAACCGACACGTGACGTCGAGAAAAGGGAGCCACACCCTATCACGTTATATTTCGCAAGATTCCCGGCCGGACAGCGAAAAACCATATGCAGAGGCGCATCCCTCCAACTCAACGATCGTAGAAAGGAGGCGCCGCTCCTCTTATCACCCTGAGCTTAAAAGGTGCAAGAATAAGTCGCCTGCTAAAAGGGTTAAACTTTCCAAACCGTTCCAAGGAACTTTGGAAAAACACACCGAGAGTTTTTTCTCGGGCACTTCGCGATCAAACGGGATCTCAAACCGTCCAGTCCTTTGCATGCAGACTGCGGAGCCTGTCAACCAGGAAGTGGATCTCGCATTGCAGGACAAAGTTCAACTGACGCCAGTAACTTCCTCAGGGGAGGGCAAAGTTGACGTTTATGATGGACACAGGGTTCCAGGCGAAGGGATCCCTGGTATTCCATTTGAGTCTCTCACACTTCTCAGGGCAGAAGACAGTGAGAAAAGCTGCCTTACTACTGTACAAGGAGCCATTGTTGAGAGCCTTGGCTCACGTCATGCTAGTAATGGGAAAGCGACTCAACAAACTCTGCAACTCGCAGATATTACCTATCTGTCTTCACGGATAGAAGCTACGGAGATCTGTTATGATTTAGTAGAACCCCAGAATGCGATCGATTACTCTTTGCTTCAGGCAGCAGAGTTTTCTCATTCAAATCGCATTATTCCAGTGGTCTCAACCCCACTGATGGACAGCAAAGTAGTCGCCTCCGCCAGGCCATTACAGAACAACTTGATCATTTCCGTTGACCAAGCCAGAGTTGTGACTGGCAAGGCAAGGAAAGCTCCAGACCCGCCTTTAGACGGCACAGGTCTGAAGATTGATCAATGCTCCCGCCGAAACAGCGGAGTAGGTGTGGAGAGGCAGAAGAAAAATGCTAGCATTTCTTCGGCCAACGAACGGCTTTATTTACCAACTAGGGTTACACGCGCGCGAAAAGTCCCTATAGACTGCAGCTATACAGGGTTATTCAAGTCCGCGACAGGTAAACCCATAACGGAAATTAAACAGCCCGAGTCCAGCAACGATTACACTGCACATAACAGGCGGATTACCTATGCAGTGGCCAGTGAGTTCAGGCGGGGCCGAAACTCACAACAGGTGCGGATAATTTTCCGGACCATGGACAGACAAAGCAAATTGGGAAGGAAGGTCATGTTCACACGGAAACAGATTATGTCAGTGTTCAGTGGCCTCGCAAAATCCCATTCGCTGAACGTCTATTAGACAGAGGGAAGAAAAGAAATGAACTCGGAGCTAGTCATACAGACAGACAGAAATTGGAAACGTATTTGGTTTTATGAGTATAGGATGTTCCAATGACAGGTAACAAAAGACGATGGAAAAGATAAATTACTGTCATTTTTGTCCGTATTCCTCGAACTTTAAAAGGGGGGGCACTTGTCACGTGAAAGATAATTTATTTTACCATCTTGTCCATAATTTGATTACTCCTTTAAATGTTCTGTTTTCCGAGACATTTTGTATTTTCGTTTCTTTCATATTCTTCCTACATTTTTTCACCTTCTCAACCCCACCCGAGGTTGTTTACGCTGGCCAGCTGCGGTCAGCTAACGCTAGACGTAATGTTATCTAAACGCACCTGTTCGACCAGAGAAACATTTCTCGGGTCCGCTTTAAGTGTTAGAACGAGCCAAAGACGGTTTCTGTGAAAGAAACGGTTCGTTAGCGGCGGGTACCCTCTGTGGTCCCAACAGGGGAATTTCTCTGGTCGCTTTAAAACGTTTGATGACGAGCGGCTGGTACCCTTTAAGGCCTGGGTAACGAGTGTGATCTGTTCCAGGGGAAGATAACAACCCGCGGTCAGTCTTTGGGTTTTCGCCCCTTAGACAAGAGAGAGCATAATGTTATGCATTTCTCTACCTGGGGAACTTTCGCACGATTTCTTTTGTCTTACTCTAGATTACGTCTTTCGCCGAACTTCTGTAGAAATACGCACGCCAGGTGTTCGGGGGGAGCGTCCCTTGTGATCTATAAGAGTAGACTGGTTTTAATAGACAAAGACATTCGTGAATTTCCTGGCCCGAGATAGACCATTATGGAAATAAGGCAAACATTAACACAGAACTAAATGTTTTTCGCCTATTTCTTGGCATTTTTCGGGGTGAGTTGACATATCTTATAAATATGATGTGTTCATGTTGGCTTTTATATATATCTGTTAGGGAAGTGAATTTATTTCTGAGGACTTCTCCTAGTAATTTATTCAGTGATAAGGTAGCGCTGTCTACGGCCTATTAAGTGGTGCTTACACTGTTACGGTTTATCATGGGTTAAATGTTAAACTTACAATAACAGATATTAGGCGTAGAATCAGTCCACGAATGCTTACCATTGGGTTAAGAGTCAGCAAAATTAACTGTCATTTCTGTAAGATAATGTCAAGTGTGGATTGTTCACTTTAAAACTGAATAGTGAGATGCAGTTTCAGGGAGACCGACTCGCGAGAGCAGATTCCAGTCAGGCGAAGAACGAAATATTCTCTTCGATCTAGAGGGTTCTGAATACCGCTAGCGCGCCTGGGTCTCTTTGTCCTCAAGTGACTTCTTCTGGTGTATTTCCTGGATACTTAAAACCTCGCACGTCAGCAGGAGATAAACAGCGTCCCCCGGCCCAACTCGCGCCAGTAGGGGGGTCACCAACGATAGCGCCTATACAGTGATGTTATTCAGGTTAATTCCATCACCGATGGAGGATATATACGAAAACACCACTTACTGGAGTTACTTCAGCTGGTCCCCGAAAACCGAAGGACTGTCACTCGATTATTTATCTCTTTGTGTTCTACAGGTTTTATGAATGGTGATCTGTGTGTGTGTGGTTGTTGGTGTATATGATTATGTGATGAATATTTGATTATTGAGGTAATTTTATGTTGTTGTGATGATATGCATTATTTTCATGCTTTTCTCCTTTAATAAATTTTACACATTTATTAATACGCTGTTCACGACCTTTCCATCCATATTTGTATTTTTAGCTCTTTACTATAATCTCTATGTATGATAAGAGAAAAGAGAGACAGCAGGAGGTGCTGAGACAGACATAAGTGAGTTGAGGCTTGGAGAGAGAGATCATTTTGATAAATCTTCTTCCAGGTTGTCTCAAGTCCATCTCCTATTTACACCTTATCTAAAGTGTAATCTATAACTCTGTCAGTCCACTATCCCTTGTCGATTTACTACTGTTGTCCAACTCGACAAATACTCTACACTCTAACTCAACCACGACAGGGAGATTGGTAAGGAATCTGTAGCGTCCTTTTCGTAGGCCGCAACAGTCTTTTACAGATGATGGTAGTCTCATATTTATTAATATGTGGTCCTACCTCTGTAGAAAACTTTACGCACCAACTTACATGATAGTAAGTATTATTGGTGAGTTTGATTTTCATAGCGCACGATTGTGCACGAATGCGAGTATGGGTTATCCCGCCCGCACGTGTTGCCAAACTTTAGTTGACGTCATATGTGGGCTTATGAAGCTAGGATCCCAAGATCGGCTCATGAATCTTTGGGAGTTCAAAACCCGTGTTGCGGGAATATTTATTCGTGTTATGACCGTCCGTCTGTTAAGAAGATGAGGACCTTGGTCAACTATATACTGGTGATTTCTCGGAAGAGGATGCAAGTATTATATCTATATTATTGTAATTTTTCCTCATGTAGATGTCTAGTTGGACCAATGACGTATTGGTTCCAAAATGGAGTCCTACTTGAACTTATAATGTAAATTTTAAATCCGATGGATTCCTGCAATTAGGATTATCCAGGATTGGCTTGGGATTTTAATTATATGAATCATTATTCGGCCGTTAAGAATACTTACTACGTAAAGCAGAGGTGACTCAAGTATTTGTTATGTCTAAGCTCTAATGCCACGAAGGTCGTTGGCAGGAATATGTATTATTGTAATTCAACATTGATTGAAGTAAGAGGCCGGTACCAGAAATGAGATACGTAGTATTGGAACATTAAATGATATCGAAGACCTAATAAGGATCTCCGTCATTGCCAAGGTCATAGGATAATGAAAGATGACCTATTTAATATAACTGCCTCATTTGTTTACTTGGATTCCATGTTATAAATACTGTATAACTAGTCTGACGTTACCAAAGAGATTATCTTACGGAATGGACTAACTGTAATTTTAAATATTTTATAGGGAGTGATTAGGACCAGAATAATTATTAACTTTAGTGAAATTGCCAGTACCATTATTCGATAAAGGCATTTATAATTCCGGCCCCCAGAAATCTGCACTATGCTAAAAGCAGATAGTTGTAACATAGCAAATAATATTAGCTCACGGGGAAGGACTGCATCTTAAACAGCTTGTCACGGGATTGTCTCCGCTTTGCTCTGCAGTGATGGTCCAGCAATGGCCAAAACTTAGAGTATATAATTGTTACGACACGTTTTAACGATGTCGTCTGCTACAGTTGTGAGCACTTTTAATGTTGCACATTGGATGCTTGAGATGGTTTTTAATATAGAATGTTTTTTCACGCTTCACTGTATTTTATTGAACGCGAAGTGTATAGTAACTTTATGACGTGTCACGGTTGACATAGTCCCGCTTGACTACGTTTTACGTTTACCCTTTTGATTATAAGCTCCGAACGAGACGGATGTGTTCCGCTTACTCCCAGGATATTTTATAGTGCACGTATTTCTTGAGAATTGTGACCAGAGGGTCAGGCCTTTATTGTGATTAAGTAACAATGGTCGTGGATAACCATTAGTTATTGAATTCTGATTACGGGAGTGATTAATCATTTATAATTCAAGTTCGCAAACTGGTAGGTCTCATTTTCGACTGACTGCATCGCAGCAGTGCGTATATATAGTCTACCATGTTGTGTCGACGATAATCATTGATATTTATGTTCGGACTGGACTGCACTAACATGAAATTGAATCCATGGAATATGAAGATTATTATGCATGAAATATTACGTGAATAGAACTGTGATGTTAATAAATATATTGTTTTGTGGACTCGAAAAGAAGGATTTGCCTCATTGATGACCCTTTAAGGTTGGCTAATCAGTTAAGCCATTTCATATATTCGTTATATGTTTAAGCAAGATATCGTTCATTCAAGAACATTAATATTGACAAACTCGTAGACAGGGTTCGGAAGGAATAACACGATGACACTCAATTTATTAATGAAATACCCTGTTTCGATTAAGATCCATCTTCAACAGATGATAGCCATAAACGGACCCTGTAACAGTGGTGGTGTTGCAGGTGGAACTTATGGAAGGGGAAGTAATCTTTAGAATGTTTTGAACATATTAAATTTCGAGTTGCAACGCTTGATTAAGCGGATACTTGTTTGACTTTAGGATAGAATTATCTTTTCCTATTTTTCGGGTGACAGAGTACAGATAAGCGTGTGAACGCTGTTTAATGTATTTATTCTGTACTGTTTTGAGTTATGTGAATAGCTCGCTAGTCTGCATGTGTTATCGAGAACGGTGTTCAAGACAACCGAATCTCGTGACGGGTTTTTTTGGTGGGACTAGTGTGTGATTTGGAGAGTTGTGTTTTGGGCGTGGACCGTGTAGGTCGAGTCCCAGTGTTTTTGGATAATGTATGCCTACGTAGGATTTGAGAAAATGTCGACTTATATATTTCGCTGTGTGTACAGCCTATTTGATAAACTGCAGTGAAGACTGTTTAGGCCATATGAAGATTATTATAGCTGCCGTGTGTTGCAGGCTTTATTGAGTAATGCAGTACTGTTTAGGTCATATGAAGATTATTATAGCTGCCGTGTGTTGCAGGCTTTATGGAGTAATGAAGTACTGTTTAGGCCATATGAAGATTATTATAGCTGCCGTGTGGTGCAGGCTTTATTGAGTATTGAAGATTTGTTTAGGCCATATGAAGATTATTATAGCTGCCGTGTGATGCAGGCTTTAGTGAGTATTGGAGTACTGTTTAGGCCATATGAAGATTATTAGAGCTGCCGTGTGATGCAGGCTTTATTGAGTATTGAAGTACTGTTTAGGCCATATGAACATTATTATAGCTGCCGTGTGGTGCAGGCTTTATTGAGTATTGAAGTACTGTTTAGGCCAGGATGTGGACAGGCCGTATTATATATATATTTAATGCAATGTGGAAATTATATGATTCGTGTTTTGCTGTCGAATGTGTGTCATTTATGTCATCGTGTCTGTGTTGCAACGTAATAAACAGTAGCGAACTGTTCCAGTCGTTTGCAACCCTTTTTGACTCCTGCATGTACTCTTACGTACGCACTGTGGTGTGCGAACATATCAACACACACCCAGGTCAACATTCCAGACACAGTGACAGGACAGCAGCACACATATATTGAATTAGCCTGTGTGGCGATGATATAGACCGAACCAGTACACTCGTAACAGTGGGTGTAAACAGACTAATAACATTAACGTTTAATTACATTCAGTGAGAAACCAGCAAATCTAGTTTGTATCAGTTGATGGTTTACAGTCAAGTTGGAACCAATACAGAAGAGGTTACTGCTAAAATAAGCGGTTACATTTATGGTGGTTTTCAGTTAACAGGATCTGACATCTACGACTATTCGCGTCGATAGCCTAAGTGGCGTAGTTTTCGTATCATTGGATATGATTTAAGATGTGCCTGAGTGGCGTATACGATTAAGAAATTGTTACCTCTACAGTGATATGTACTTGAAGCAAGAGGATAAAGTGAATCAAATTTTGTCCACCAGACCATAACATATCTAGAGGATCAGTCACTACAAGTTGAAAATAATACATATGACTTGCACGTGACAAGAGTGTAGAACACTTGACTTTGTTATAATTGACCTTATGTAGGCGTGGCTTGAATCTCCTGTACTTCAGAACTGTGACCTAGTTATTATCTGCCTGGGTGGCGCATTTGAGAAACGACGCACGCTTTATTCGTGGTAGAAGGCAACTTTACACCAGTAGCAATTGACGTCCTATTTCATGCCTATAGACGACAACAACGTCTGCAGTGGTCAAGGAAGTTCAATTAGACTTGGACAGTATTTGTACCAGCATTTGTACGGGTTGTGACAGATTTCTGCAATATTCGGGTTACCTGTGCCAGTGGTCACCATCACAAGTTCAAGACGTTATGATACACGGAGTTGCCGTGTGCATTTCAGACTACAGAAGAGTCAAGAGTTGCAGTGTGTGCTGTATTATGGTTCCTGTCAACTTGTGCATTGTTAAGCACATATCATATTGACGAAATTACCTGAAGAGAAACGAATCAAGTTGCAGTGCTTTCCCGCAGTGGAGGTTTTAGCAGTCTATGTGATATCCAGTGTCGTGGCGGAAAAGAAGCGGGATCATTGACAGATAAGTGATTGTGTCTTGTGTAAATTGTGTCACTTCATATATGTCGCTGGGCCTCCCTAATTGCTCATTTTGTTATTATTGTTGTTTATGTCTAATTTGACATATGATTAAGATTTGATGCATAGGTGTTAATGGCTGTTGACATATGTCGATTTTCCTGATAATGATGTGACTTGATAAAGGTGCTATAAAAAGGATTGGTGATACAGAATTGAGGAATAAGCTCATTTCTTGACAAATAGTTAACTTTGTGAGCTGGAAGGGTAATTGTCAAACCTTTTGCGACAGTAATTTGTCATAACTATAAGTGATTACTATATATAGTTGATTAAGTAAGTGAATCACCATGGATCGTGATATGTGCCCTACAGATATAAGGCCTATGTTGGAGTCTGCATTGGTGGTAGGTAGAGATGGTAAGGGATTGAGAGGTGCACGACTTGGAGAATGGATAATGGATGATTTTTTGATTAATGTGTCAACATCCCTTGAGTTATTTGCGAAACATAACTTTAAGTTTGTTTGCAATTTGGTAATGGCCAAGGATTTGGTGAATTTGCTACGGCACCTTCGTGTGTTTTTGCAACAGAATATTGAGCTTGAACGCGGACATATAATGCAAAGCATGTTCAAAATAATCCATAACCATACTTCTGATGAGCAGGAAAGGGAATTGAGAATTGAGAAACAAGCAAAAGTAAACAAACAAAGTGCTCTACAGCAAAGAGAGAATTTCCTAGAAGGTGTTGCTAAAGAGAACGAACTACAGGCAACTGTGTATAGGCTTAAAAGTGAGATACTTGAATCAAACTCAGAACTTTCTAGTGCACAAGCTACATTAAATTCAACTTTAAGCAAAGTCCAAGACTTGGAAACTCAGATAGGTAATCTCACGCGGGAACTTCAAGAACAGAAAGAGATGTATGAGAAATTGAAGGTTGAGAGAAATGTCTGTGAGAAGACTTACATAGAAATGCTTCATGAGGTGATGAATGATAATGCGATGCTCAGTGATCAAATTGGGGAGATGAATATTGTACCCCCCAAGAAGAGTAATGAGATTATGAAAAAACAATGATGATGTCCAGACTGAAACACTTCAGATAGAGTTGACTCAGTTGAGGGCAAATAAAGAACAGTACGAGAAAGAGACTTTAGTGGAGTTGACGGCTGAGAAAGAGAAGGTCGCTAAAATTGAAAATTTGCTAGCAGAAGAAAGCGACAAAGTTTTGGCTGTTAAGGAGTTAAATAAAAGGTTAAGTGAAACGATTTCACTTAAAGATAATGAAATTGCGGAAGCAAGGGAAAGAATATTTGGCTTAATAGATATGGTTTTGAAAAACAAAAGGTGCTCTTCTGTCAATGTTCACAATGATAGACAGAAAGTTGCGAAAAGTCAGCCCCATATACTTTTTGCTCAGAGAGATGTCATTCATGGTAAAGACAGATCTTATCGTGGTAAATACAACTTTAAAAGTTCTAATATTACTGATAGTTCCAGTGATAATTCTTGGCGTCAGACCAACAAAGATTCTAGTGTAACAGGCAGTTCCGTTGGTCAGGAAAAGAAAGGTGATATATTTCAGGTCAAGACTCATAAGAGCAAATATTTGTCTACTACTGGAAATACTCAGAAATTAATAGCGGGTGTTGAGACTATTACTACTTGTTCCAAAGATGAAACCCATATGCGGAACAATAGAGATACTATTGTTTCTGGCAGTTGTCAAACTCAGCACAGTCATTTTGAAACTATTGGTAAAGATATTCCCATAAGGGAAAAGAAAAACAGTTCTAGTAAGAGAGATAACCCCAAGATTAAACAGTACCAAGGGAGATCAGTAAATAATAATTTTCCCTCTCGTAGATACTGTAGACAATTTAACAAATCTCAAAGTTTTGATTGTAAGAATGTTGGAAAGTATGATAGAGATAATAGCTTTTCAAATGTTGCTTTATATCACCAGAGTAATGTTCCTAAACAAAAGACTAAAGTCATTTTTTGTAAACAAGACAACGGTAATAATAAGTATTGTGATCGTAGAACAAATAATAAGCGCAATTGTGCTAATTTTGTTCAACATGAGCCCAGAGTCATTTATAATCAAAGTAAACAGAGTAAAAATAACAGTGGATGCTTGAATACTATTGATTGCTCTACTTGTTGTTGTGAATGTGAGACTTTGTTTCAGCGTAAGACAGCGGCGACATTCAAGGTCGGTCATGTTGTCCCCAAGAATTCTATGATATCTACATGTGATAGAGAGAGCTAGTGACATCGTGAAGAGACCGGGTTTTTACACAAGCCGGTACTGGGTAATTGTAAATGTGATTTCTACGTTTTTTTTTTTTTTTTCATTAAATTTCACTATTGAGTAAAATGGAAATTTTCATTTGTATTTGTTGACAGAAGCTACGTTGCGATAAGGGTCAAGGCTTCTGTGACATATTGACGGTCAGAAATGTGAGTCAACTTTCCGCTCGAGTAGTCAACCGAAACCTGTCAGCGTCAAACTAAAATCTGAGGTGTTGCTTTCTGAAGGTCAAGCATGTTTACAAGAGAGTGGGAGACTTCGCGTCTGATTTATTTTTTTTTTTATGTGAAGATAGTAAATATTTTTGTATTCTATATTAGTACATGACATGTTGTTGTTTTGAAATAACATATAATTTTGTTGTAATGATTATTTCTATGCATCATTTGATTGCCATAATTTTTTATTGTTATTTATATGTCTGTATTTTGATGATGTATTAATACATTTTTATGCTATTTATATATTATTGTGTTGATAATGTGTAGTATGTAATTATTATCCTTTATACTACTCTGTTCAACTTAGAATTTTTGCAACTGTGTTGTTTAGGATAGTTTTTTACATGATGAGATTGCACAAACTCATTTATTGTGTTGATGTAGTGGTTACTTTTAGATAATCCTGAGTGTTCGTTATTCACTTAATTTATATTTTTCTCATGTTTTGATGTCATGATTAATTAATATATAGAACATACAGAGAAGATGTGTATTATCTGGTATGTTGTGAAATGTAATTTTGGAAAATAGCTTGCATGTATCATACATGATCTTGTATTTGGATTTGTTAACTTTTTGTGAAACTTCGATTTTTCCAGAACTTGATTTTCTTGCCAGTCAGACATGTAGATTATTTTCTTAGCAGATTATTTTAAAAAAAAAAAAAACTTATTTTTTGTAGATATTTTTATAGAACCTTTTTTATATTTCATAGTAACAACAAAGTGTAGATTTATTTATAATGTATATCTTATCGATTTGAGTAAGAGATAGAGTTATACCTAAATAGCATTGTACGGAGCTGAACGTAATTGTCAGCAGAAAGAACTTAAAGGATAAATTAAATTTACATGTGTTGATTTAAAGGTTTCTTCGAGATAGGATTTTTGTTTTATATTTCACTCATTTTGTTAAAATATTGATTTCACTATTAGGCTTTACTTAAAGTATTACTGAATTACTTAAAAATTAAATACTGGTTTTATGTTTTTATCGAGAAAAAAAATATGTTTGTACGGTACTGTTGAAAAAAATGTTTTTTTTTTTTTTTTGGCATTGTAATTTTTTGTTGGGTGTGCCCAGCATTTGACTTCGTGATATCATTGATATGTAGTTTGATTAGTTCTTGTAAAAAGTTGTTTTTTATTATGATGTATTTTTTATTTTTAGCGCTTGATTGTGCGTTGGTCGTATTAGTTATAGTAATGCTATTACTTGTTTGTTCGATGCCTATAATTTATTTATGTTACTTTTGTATAACTCTTATAACTTAGTTAAATTACTTATTAGGTTTTGTTTAGTTATAAATTATTTTTTGGTGGTATTAGTATAGATATACTTTGATATTTTGTGTTGTGCCTTTCGATCATGTTTATATATTTATTTTTGAATAGGTTATCTGATCAAAACAGTTATTAGTATGTACTGTTATTGACTTTCTTTGCGTTCGTGCCTTTGCTTTCTATCTGTCTTTGGTAACTATTCTTCATTTCATTCCTTCTTTTCTGTTGTCTTTTCGGTATGGATTTCATATCTTGTTTATACTTTCGTACCTCATCTTCGTTTTACTTGATTCTATTTGTATACTTTGTCTTCTTTCAACACTTATACCTCTATTCTTTGTATTGTTGGAGTGGTTATATGATTTGATATGATATATCTACTTTTGACAGTTGTATTTATTTTACATGTAATTGTCCAACTTAATTATGAGTATATGGTATTGTTGAGTTCTTACTTTCCTTTTTTACAGATCATTCTTCTTTTGATTGATCTTGTGTTTTCTCTTTCGATCGGTTGTTTTCAGTTTGATTTGTACTAAATATACGTAACTTAATTTTGGAACTGATCATATTTGTATATTTAGCTAATTAATTTTTATACTTAGCTGGTTATGCTGTATGCTTTAATTGCTACTTTACACTTTAATGCTGATATTTGTTGTAGATATAATTTTGATTTAAAATAAGATATTTTTGTAGGCATACGTTAGAGCTTAATTGTCTTCTAAATTTTTCGTTTTTGGGAGTAATTTTTTTCAAAAAAAATGATAGAATCATTTTTTTTCCCGGAGCGGGTGGTAACTGTTGCAGGTGGAACTTATGGAAGGGGAAGTAATCTTTAGAATGTTTTGAACATATTAAATTTCGAGTTGCAACGCTTGATTAAGCGGATACTTGTTTGACTTTAGGATAGAATTATCTTTTCCTATTTTTCGGGTGACAGAGTACAGATAAGCGTGTGAACGCTGTTTAATGTATTTATTCTGTACTGTTTTGAGTTATGTGAATAGCTCGCTAGTCTGCATGTGTTATCGAGAACGGTGTTCAAGACAACCGAATCTCGTGACGGGTTTTTTGGTGGGACTAGTGTGTGATTTGGAGAGTTGTGTTTTGGGCGTGGACCGTGTAGGTCGAGTCCCAGTGTTTTTGGATAATGTATGCCTACGTAGGATTTGAGAAAATGTCGACTTATATATTTCGCTGTGTGTACAGCCTATTTGATAAACTGCAGTGAAGACTGTTTAGGCCATATGAAGATTATTATAGCTGCCGTGTGTTGCAGGCTTTATTGAGTAATGCAGTACTGTTTAGGTCATATGAAGATTATTATAGCTGCCGTGTGTTGCAGGCTTTATGGAGTAATGAAGTACTGTTTAGGCCATATGAAGATTATTATAGCTGCCGTGTGGTGCAGGCTTTATTGAGTATTGAAGATTTGTTTAGGCCATATGAAGATTATTATAGCTGCCGTGTGATGCAGGCTTTAGTGAGTATTGAAGTACTTTTGTAGGCCATATGAAGATTATTATAGCTGCCGTGTGTTGCAGGCTTTATTGAGTATTGAAGTACTGTTTAGGCCATATGAACATTATTATAGCTGCCGTGTGGTGCAGGCTTTATTGAGTATTGAAGTACTGTTTAGGCCAGGATGTGGACAGGCCGTATTATATATATTTAATGCAATGTGGAAATTATATGCATCGTGTTTTGCTGTCGAATGTGTGTCATTTATGTCATCGTGTCTGTGTTGCAACGTAATAAACAGTAGCGAACTGTTCCAGTCGTTTGCAACCCTTTTTGACTCCTGCATGTACTCTTACGTACGCACTGTGGTGTGCGAACATATCAACACACACCCAGGTCAACATTCCAGACACAGTGACAGGACAGCAGCACACATATATTGAATTAGCCTGTGTGGCGATGATATAGACCGAACCAGTACACTCGTAACAGTGGGTGTAAACAGACTAATAACATTAACGTTTAATTACATTCAGTGAGAAACCAGCAAATCTAGTTTGTATCAGTTGATGGTTTACAGTCAAGTTGGAACCAATACAGAAGAGGTTACTGCTAAAATAAGCGGTTACAGGTGGCCGGCGTGGTTGCTGATGAATTAAAGAAATAATATTCGTCAGTTCAAGGCAGAATATTACAGTGTCATTAACAGTGGTTTTCGATTTTCCTTACGAGCAAAACGGCGTACGATGGGCAAAGTTCAAGACGCATGCGCACTGATATTCATTTTACGTCATACTTAGGCGCAACACGAAGACTTGGCCGTTGGATTCTTTAATCAACTTGAATGTCAAAAATCATCAATTTTCTTCGACGAATGTGTAGAAACAAAGTTAGCAATGCCTCTACGATCAATCCGGACATCGATACTTTGATGTTGATGCTTGCCAACCTCTTGTGGAGGATTGAGGTCGTCAATTAAAGATAAGTACAATTTTAGGCCCAAGGGCAGTCCTAAATTCAGTCCTATTGCAGGCATGTTTTTCTTTCAATATTAAATGTTGCATGGTTGTGATCATAATGTCGTATGTATGTTCATTTAGCGGGCAGGTTGGCAGTGAATCTGGATTTTTGTTATGTCAGTGTTAATTGACCCCGAAAATCCTGATCGTTCTATTGGGTTTAGTTGACTAATTTCATTTGCTAAACATCCACTGAGATCTTTCGTGGCAGACTGTGTTTGCATCTGATTCTGGTCAACGTTAGACGTTAGCTGTAAAGTTACGTTATATTTGTGGTATTTTTCTGTATTAAGTTTCATTTTTCGTCACTTGTTTGTAAACTATCCCGTTCATTCTAAATCTAACTGTCGTTTATTTATGAATATATATATTGTAACGTTCGTCTATGAATCCATGTGACGTCATGATTCTTAGTTGATGAAGTTTGACCTATTCTCATTTTTAGTTCACCTCGTCACTTCCGATTCTGCTTCAGTTTATAGGATCATTTTTAATGTCTGTAAATTGTCAATTGTGGCGTGATTTTGTGTTGTACCACTTTGGTTTAATGTGTATACTGTATTGTATTCATTCATAATTATATTATATTGATAATAGAATTAAATAAATATAAGATAACAATATTATAACACTTAGGATTAATTTATTGAAATTACTACATGAATAATATGACTGCATCATAATGCACTAGTAGTCCACGACACTACTGTTTACACATGCTGCATATGGCATGATATCGTAATATATTGATAAATAAGAATAAATTTAGCTCTTACCTTGAATATGGTAAGCAAATTGAGGGGTACTTAGTAGACTGTTCTAGTCATAGTGCTACGTTAGCCAATAGGCACATATAATTGGTTGATTGCGTTATATTGTTAAGTAAGATTTATAGTTGACTTAATAAGTATATTATTAGATTAAGATGTCAACTTTAGAGTATTTTGTGAAGATTGAGAGGAATATGATGGGTAGTTGTTTGACTACATTGAGTCACCAGACCATATTGGTTTATTAGTTTATATACATATAAATATTGATTAAGGGAGTCGCATATATATTTACCATGTTTACTTTAGAGGAGCTTATAATGTTTGGACGGGATCATGGTTTAGACGGTGACCTATTAAAATTATTTGCCATGAGAGAGGTGGCTATTAGAAATTTCGCGAAAATGGGAAAAAGACCTAGTGAGAAAGAATTGGAAGTTGAAGTAAGGCATATTGAGTAATTAGAAGAAACTAAAAGGATATTTGCATTAGAGGAGAAGAAATTACTACATCGTTTAGAGGAGTTAAATAATAATAATTTACAAGATTTAAAGAATAAAAGGCATTCTAATGACTTAAAGAAGGTCTCGGAGGAATATATGGATTCTCCAAACAAGTTAGTTGATAAAGATAAGTGTGTTGATGTTGAATTAGATAAGGTTGATTCTGCTTTAAATGCAGATTGTACACATATGGCTCAGATTCAGGAGCTGAAATCTGAAGTTTTGCGTTTGAGATTAAAGGTTGATGAACAAGAAGCAACAAATCAGGATATGAAAAGTTTTTACATTCAGTTGGAGAATAAGATGGAAAGAATTGAACTCGAGAATCGTGAATTTAGATATCTTCTAAATCAACATGAAAAGGTGACTAATGAAAAGTTAACTAACCTCGAGACATTGCTCCTTAAGGAGATCAATAGGAATGAAAACCTAAATAAAATAAATAAGAAGCAGAGGCAAGAGATTGCCGTACTAACTTCTAAAGGTACTAAATTAAGAAATAGGGTTGATGGTCTGCTGGATGTGGTATTGGACAAGAAGATATTGTCCAACATCAGATATGAAAAACCTATTGTACGACATACTAAGGGTGCTCCATGTGTTAAGACCAGCTCAGCACAACCCAACAAAATAAAAATATCATTCCGAGTGAGATATACCTTTCCTCGGCAGAATAATACTGCCAATTCAGAAAATAAATGTTGGCGACAGGATCAGACTACAACTGATCTTAATAAAACTGTTAACGTTGTCAACAGAGGAAAGGATGTTCCTAACAAGAGTAATAGTGTTGGAATCCGGATGACCTCGGACAATAAAATGAAGACAAATAAATCTGTCAGCAAGGTTCTAACTTTGCCTCACAGGCAATCATATTCGACATATTGTAAACCTACTGCCTTAAATACTAATAGGTCTCATAATACGTTCAATCATTATGAGACATCATCTCATAAGGATACCATATCCACGGGAATGAGCAGAGTGAATGTTTCCCATGTTAGTGACAATGGTCCTACTTATATTGGGAATGGTGCATATTCTCGCACTGTTCTAGTACGAAATCTGCCACAGGAAACTACCTGGCAGACACTTGGTAATTTTATTCACTACACAGCAGACGTTAAGTTTGTGCGTCTGTTGCCACATACCAATAGCAGGTATGGTGAGGCATTGGTAACATTTAGGACCAATAGAGACGCTCGTTTGGTTATGGAGCGTGACAATGGTGTTTACTTTCATCACCATTCTCTCCATTTACAGATGGTACCTGATTCTGCTTCATGCAGATATTAGCCTATAGATATTAGGATTAGTTATTACATTCTTTGATGACTCAGCATATGCTGTCATCAGTTATTTTCTCTCATAGTCATCTATTCTCATCTATATAGATTGGTTAGTGACTTTTCTTGCTGTACACATGTTTTCTGTCTTTATTTGTTTTTACCATGCCTACGATAGACAGTAACGTGGTTGATTGTTCTAACTATGCTCAGTCAATGCAGCATAAGTTCGTATATCGTCTATTTGTCTTGAGAAAAGACATGTCCGTGAAAGTGACACGGACTGCAAAAGCTAACATTGCGTCCACTAAATTTCTAGGGAACATTTTTTATTAAATACCTCCTAAACAACTGACAATTGAGATTGGAGTATACATACGTTTGAATATTTCTGAACTACTACTACGTGTTACATGACATATGTGATTATGAACCAGGCGCATATAAATAACATTTCCGTCATCTTCCATTGAGGACTAACAACCCAAAGAACGGAAAAGACTTAGATACTCAAGGTTATTCGCTAATATTCATAACAAGACTTACTGTTCACTCATAATTCTTCTTCTTCCGTCCTTAGCCACCGATCGTCAAAGCAGTCAGTGGCCATTACGCCTAGTGGCGTCTTAAGGCAACAGCAGATAGGTTTTCTTTGCCATTTTTTCCCATCACGCCTATTGGCGTCTTTAGGGCAACGGCAAATCAATCCATTTGCTGTTGTTTCCGTAATCGAAGTGACTGGCAAACGGGTGATCAGCCCGTTGGTGTTCACTCATAAGGAGCCACGAAATGATGTTCCTTACGGAATTCGACATATTTCTATACAACTTTTGATAGGTCGAAAAACATAAGTGTTTGGGAACAATGCGCATGATGACAGAATATTTATGGAACGTTATAAATTTCGATCAAATTTCAAGAAACTTTGTTTGGTTTCTATACATGCCTAAATCAACCGGATACGATCTTCAATCTAAAATCGGGTACACATAGGATGGAACTTACGTTTACCTACACTTAAATTTGAATGGTGGAACTCAAGATTATCGCTTGTGGAATGAATTTTCTCTTCGTATGGAACAAACCGTAGTTTACACACATGAATGAACTAAGTACAGAGTGATCTTCATGACTGATAATAGGATTTTCATTATTGTGTGATTGAATAAAATAAATAAAAAACAGTGTGGAAAAGATAAATATATATAAAAAAAAAAAGACTAGAAAACAAAACATCATCAGGGAGCCGCGCTAGCGTAGTGGTTAGAACACCGCTCTGGCGACCGGGTGATACAGGATCAAACCCGGGCGACGGCATTTGAGGATTTTTCGTCGACCGGGATTTGGACTGGATTAACTCGAGACCTGGCGAGGACATTTGAAGGAGTGTCGTCGACCAGGGACTGGCGGCTCCTGAGCCGACCCAGCTGCAATGGGTACCTCCGAAATCGGCGAGTATTTGCCTGAATGGCGAGGGACACCTGTCTCTGTACAAGAAATAAAGGGATACTCACGTAAAATCAATGTCAGGTTAGACATGAATAATAACCTGAGATTTCGCCTCGAGTATTAGCGGGCGTACGCCAAAAAAAAAAAAAAAAAAAAAAAAAAAAAAAAAAAAAAAGAAACATAATCACACAGTTGAAATCCGTACTACAGTGATATAATTAGTTACTATTTGATGTAGTTAAGAACTTATGGGAACTTGATTATGATATAACATGATATATTTTTTCTTTTTTCGTTAGCTGATACTTTAAGTTGGTTACATAGTTAATTCTTTACACATCTATTTTATTTTTAGTCTATTGCTTTCCAACTACTTAACTATCAGGTATTCTCCATATTTCTTTTCTTTACTTTACTTTCTTTACTTTCTTCAATAGTGATACAATACGTTGCCTTTTTTAAATTATAATTTAATTCTATAGTATACTACACATATGACATTGATTATTTAGTTAATTCTATATTTAGTTAGTATATTTCATGATACAACACACGAATTTTAGTTATGTAGATAATTATTTACTATCCTTTCTGACAGATGACTTTTTCTTTAGTTAACTTAATATAATTTTCATGTATTACATGACATGTATTATATTGACATGACTTACGACACTGTTCTAGTCAGAACATCGTAGGCCATATATCGTGTATTGTTAATTTTTTTATGATAAGTCATATAGTTAATTAGAAAAAAAATCTATAGAATAGATTTTTTACCCCTGTCGGTCAGGGGAATGTTACGACACGTCTTAACGATGTCGTCTGCTACAGTTGTGAGCACTTTTAATGTTGCACATTGGATGCTTGAGATGGTTTTTAATATAGAATGTTTTTTCACGCTTCACGGTATTTTATTGAACGCGCAGTGTATAGTAACTTTATGACGTGTCACGGTTGCCATAGTCCCGGTTGACTACGTTTTACGTTTACCCTTTTGATTATAAGCTCCGAACGAGACGGATGTATTCCGCTTACTCCCAGGATATTTTATAGTGCACGTATTTCGTGAGAATTGTGGCCAGAGGGTCGGGCGTTTATTGTGATGAAGTAAGAATGGTCGTGGATAACCATTAGTTATTGAATTCTGATTACGGGAGTGATTAATCATTTATAATTCAAGTTCGCAAACTGGTAGGTCTCATTTTCGACTGACTACCATGTTGTGTCGACGATAATCAGTGATATTTATGTTCGGACTGGACTGCACTAATATGAAATTGAATCCATGGAATATGAAGATTATTATGCATGAAATATTACGTGAATAGAATTGTGATGTTAATAAATATATTGTTTTGTGGACTCGAAAAGAAGGATTTGCCTCATTGATGACCCTTTAAGGTTGGCTAATCAGTTAAGCCATTTTCATATATTCGTTATATGTTCAAGCACGATATCGTTCATTCAAGAACATTAATATTGACAAACTCGTAGACAGGGTTCGGAAGGAATAACACGATGACACTCAATTTATTAATGAAATACCCTGTTTCGATTAAGATCCATCTTCAACAGATGATAGCCATAAACGGACCCTGTAACAATAATGTGCGTCTTCAAAAGTATATACCTTGGCACAAGATTACTCTTGGCAGAGATGCAAATAGAAGGATGATGATGCTTCTACCTTGAGGAAGTATTCACAAGATATTCAGAAATCAAGAGCAATGCTGAATGTGTCAGTACAGTTACCTTATTATCTGTCCAACAACTTTTGTGAAGAGATATATTGTGTGATTTAGCTCGTTCAAGCCCCCAACTGATTTAATTCAGTGAAATCTTAATTTAGTAGGAATGTTTTAAGTGTATTTAAAGTGACTGAGACAATAGGGTGCAGTACGCTCAAAAGGATTAAATCAACTATAAATTTGTATATATACAAATAACAAATTTAATAATCAATTATACTTAACAGTGTAAAATGAATTATTCTCTTTAAAAAAAGGTATTCATCACAGGGTGATGTTATTGATATTGAGGGAATTGTCTGAAAGTTCACTTGGCAGCTTTAATATTTATGCTTAGCAAACAGTAAGTTTGTTGGTTTCTGCTCCAGTCGATGTTTGGTTCTTTGCAGGTTATGGACTGATGCACTCTTGTCACTGGTCAAGTCTGGAGGTTGTGACACGTTCCAAGAAACATCAGGGAGTAATCACGAAGTAGGTCCAGCGTCTGTAAAACCTGTCTAATGATGGTGTCTAGCGTTAACAGCAGTCCATTTATACCACATACTTTGTTCCAGAGTTAGCACCCTCAACTTGTACCACCGACTAGTATTATGACAGAGAAACAAATACCCTCCTGAGTATTGGGTTTTCTGACACACAATCATGTGCCCCCTTTTTTCATTACACCATCCCATTTATTTCAGACCATTACCGTCTCTGAGCATTAATATCAATCCCAGTGAGCGGAAAACATTTATTACATTTATTTTGAATATTTTTACATTTGCACTTGTTGAAAAGGTGAATAATATAACAAGCATGTACATCAGTTCTATCACCATCCACTCCCTGCTCCATATGGATATTGGGACTACCTCTGCTTTTGGTTCTCGGTGAGAAACCCGCATAAAGCAGCCGCCAGCTCTTGAAGTGGTAGTTCGTGAAGCCATCATGTTATATACTGAGGTTGCTAGCCTCCTATGGCTCGGACATCCAATATCAATTTTAACATGTTAATAAATGCAAAATATAGAATTTAAAAATGTACAACTCACCCAAAATTAATTTGGGAATACTGACTCCTGGCTCAGAGTAGTTGAGGCAACTTGTTTAAGATGCCTCTTACATGCGGTCTGTGGTATTACTTCACACTAAGCTTCCACTCTATGTTAAGATTCCTAGGATTCCAGCTTTCCGTGTTAATGTAGGTAGTTTTCCTGGGATATAAGTCCACAAGATGCTCAAACAAGGTCCGGTCCGATAAATGGAATTCTGATCCTATTCGTTCATCTGGCTAGTTGGCTGTTTTCTTGACGAGGTGAATTTCACTGTGCTCTAAACCGGCGAAAGTGTCAGATTATATTGCAACTTTCGTCCCATGCACGTAAATGTTTCTATCTGACCAGGCTCCAATCATAAGTGTTGTTTATACCATCTAGAATTGCCTAGCCAATTGTATTCAATCGTGCGTGTTATGATGGGGTTTATCCCAACTATGTCCTCACATGAAAATTCTGCGTGATTTTTTAAAAGTCATTTTCCATAAAAGAAATTGTTATTTCCATCTAGTATTATCACATTTACAACTCACATTTTTCCTAAATTTATTATTGATCATTTCTTACAGCAGGACCGTAGATAGGACTAAATAAAGAAAGGGGGGGGGGGTTATAAAAAAAAACAAATTTTTATGCACTATGTTGGTACAGTATAATTTCCCCACAAATGTTGGGGGGTGGGGGTGTTTGAACCCCCGAAACCTCCTCCCCCTGTATCTACGGCCTGGTCTTACTGGAAGCTATTACAACATTTCTGTCGTCTCAGGTGCACGTCTGTAATAGGTCACCACCTGGTTAATTTACTGCCCTGTACATGTGCAAACAAACATTCATCGTGTGACCATCTGGGCTGTGTTCTCTCCACGAGAGAAATTAGGAAGTTACAATAGCCATATCAGAGCTAAATAAACTCGCTGGGCGATCTTCGTGTTAATCCGACGCGCCAATCTCTGGTACACGACAATTTTACCAACATGACTGTCGGTCAATATTGCATCACCTGATTAATCTCTCAGCAGGGATGATCATGTAAACAGACAAGACTAATTATTACAGGAGGACGATTTTTAAACAATGACTCGAAAATCCCAAATATTGTCCGAGGTAGGAAAATAGAACGCGAAGAGCACAAAATTAATTACGGAATGGCACAAGAAATGAAACGTTTTGTGGTCATTCTGTGACACAGCTGTAGATCATGCATACGCCCACCCTATGTAACAATGCCTGAATATATTATTAACTCTACTAGGGGTAAGTTGTAACATGTACAGTTTCCTATTTTATATTTGCATTTAACATGTATGAACAGATGTACAGCTGCATATGGGGCTGGCAATCTCAGCATATAAAATAACTTGCCACATAAACCACCACTGCAAGAGCTAGTAACTGCTTTGTGCGGGTTTCCACAGAATGAATCAATAGCTGAGGTAGCCCCATGCTCCATAGGGAGCAGAAAGAAGATGATGATGACATCATGGTATTTGTAAATATTTTTATGACAACAATTTTATGTCAGATTTATTGCGTACATAAATATTTGAAACTGATACATTTGTCTTCTTCCGCTCTCCTGCTTCTCTTTCATCTGTCTCACTGGCCATCAGAAACATTGAGAGGGAGATGAAATGGTGGGGGAAAGCGGAAGTCACCGGATGCTTACGTCAGGTGACAGAATATTTACGAGAGATAATATTAGTCTATCTCTAGGTTTTTGGTCGGCGTCTGTGGCCTAATGGATATGAACGCAGTTTTATAATCCAGATATACCAGGTTCGAAACCTGCTGCAGGCGGTTTGGTAGCAGATCGCTTTGTGTGGATTTTTAACAATGGTATAAGCGCCGTACTGTTCAGAAAGCAATGGCAAACTACTGAATGAAAAAAATTGCCTAGAAAAATCACAAACAGCCAATAAAAGCTGGGGTTGATTGCCACGTCCTGTAAAGGATAAGCAACTAACTAGGTTTTTGGTACCAGTTACCAGAGTTCGACGCTGGACACCATCTACAACACATGGATCTACAGAACACTCGAAAAAGCTAAATCTGAGCCAGTTACTCCTGCAACATAAAACACTTGCTGCTACCACGCCACTCGACTCCTGACTAAGGAACAGTCAACCTTCACAAGGAACCAGCAGTGGCTGAACTAGAATTTACTATCACCACAATGCCAGCTAAGTACCAAGAACTTGCACAGTTTACGGATTATCTCTGTTAAAACTCCACCACAAAACAATTTTTTCCGAGGAAAATACACAATTCATGAACTGTTTTTTTTTTTACAAATAATTTTGTTCATTTTAACTCTGTTAGTCAAATATTTAATATGCACATCTCTTATTATCTATGTAAATATAAATCCACAGTTAAAGTCTATCGATAGTGTGGTAGGATGGGCGAGATGATGATGATGATTATATTGTGATGTGTGATCACTCTCCTGCTTACACTCGCACCGACCCGAACAACAATAAAACTCTTGATTCTAGAGGCAGGGGCTATATTTATTTTTACAACCCATTCAGTGACAAAGCAAACATTAAACAAATAAACTGGCGAACATAACAAAACTAAACTAAACAAAACACCCAGCATGTGCCCGATTGCTAATTGTGCTCAAGGCATTTACAGCTTGGCTCTGTCTGTCTTCTTCGTCTGTTCTCACTGGGCGGTTGTCTCAACAATAGACCAGTTTCGCCGCTTGCTACCCCTTTTATAAGCCCTGGCCTAACCACTCAACTTACTGCGCGCTACTAGCGTATTAATTTTGGCTACTTAAATATCACACGCGATTATTGCTTTAGGAATAGCGAAAACACAAATAAAACCTACAGCTATTTAATATAACACACGAATATCAAATATGACTCACAACTATACACCACAATTAATTCTCAGGCTTTATTATGGCCTTTTCATCAATCTTGAAGAATTTACATCTCAGCATGCTTCGCGCACTTCTAAAATACATGGGCGATAAATCTGCCCAAAAACAGGTAGGGGCGGGCGTCTCCTTTTCGGCCCCATCACAATAGATTGAGTGCAGTTATATCTGCACCCCTATGACTCTTACATATGTGTTGTATATATATATATATGTATGTATATATATATATATATATATATATATATATATATATATATATATATATATATATATATATATATATATATATATATATATATATATATATATATATATATATATATATATATATATATATATATATATATATATATATATATATATATATATATATATATATATATATATATATATATATATATATATATATATATATATATATATATATATATATATATATATATATATATATATATATATATATATATATATATATATATATATATATATATATATATATATATATATATATATATAGGATGTCCATAATAGATTGTACCCTTTTCACAAAATTTATTCTCGGCCCCCATGACGTGGTACGAGAATGCTTTCTATCACAAAAGTAAGATAATTTCTGCACGTTTTTAAGCAGTTTTGACCTCTTCGTCATCCACGAAACGTTTGCCGCCAAGGTGAGTTTTTAGTGGACCAAACAGGTGGAAATCGCTCGGGGCTAAGTCAGGGCTGTAAGGCGGATGTTCAAGGAGTTGCCACCCTAGCTGTTCAACTTTCTCCTGGGTTAATCGAGCCGTATGTAGTCTGGCATTGTCGTGATGGAGCAGTACTCCTGTAGTTAGTAGGCCTGGTCGTTTTCTTCGAATTGCATCACGAAGCACCAACTGAACTTCACAGTACGATGCAGCATTCACATTCTCACCTTTCTTCTGGAAATGGGTTAACAGCACTCCTTAAGAACCCCACAACACTGTAAGCATAACCTGCCCTGCTGATGGCGTAACTTTGAATTTCTTGGCAGAAGGTGAAGTAGGATGTTTCCATTGCATTGAAGCCCACTTTGATTCGGGTTGGTAGTGATGCATCCATGATTCGTCCCCAGTAACAATCCTGTTAAGCATGTCTTCTCCTTCATCTGCATACCAAGAGAGATGTTGCAAGGACAGGCCCATTCGGTTCATTTTGTGTTCCTCAGTCAGTTGTCTGAACACCTACTGTGAGCACATTTTCCGGAAATTCAAACGGTTATGCTGTAGGCTAAATCATAAGAACACCCTTTTGCAGTTGCTACACTGTCTATCGTTACTCGCCTGTCAGCTCGAATCACCTCCCCCACCTGCCGCACAGATGCTTCTGTCGCAATCTGAAGAGGACGACCAGGTCGGTCTTCATCAGCAATTTTTGAGCGTCCTTGAGAAAATTTATTGACCCAGTTATGTACCGCTTTACGCGACAAACACTTCTCGCTGTAAACAGGAAACATTTTCTTATGAATATCCCCCCCCCCCCCCCCCCAATAAAATAAATAAATACGCACAACAGCTCGCCGTTCTTCGGTCGTACACTCCACGAGCACGGTAGCCATTTTTATCTGAGCTGCGCATGTGCATGCGACACCTAGCGTCTGCTACCTAAAGTAATCACCAAGCTGGATGTTGCTGCCACCTAATGACACCTTTAGAAACAACCAACTACATTTTTCAGCTATCCCATATCAGTTCGTGACCTATTTACTGCCTTCCCCTCGTATTTCCAGAGAAGTAGGCGGGGAATACAAACTTTATAAGAAAATTAGATGACTCAATTGTTATACTTGCCATTCTAAAAGACCAAGTGAGACTTCCTAAAATAGAAGCACTGTCCTTCTATTTATTTCTTTACCAAGAGTAATCTTGAGCGAATGTAGTTACCTTTGGGAAAACGCATCCTGTAACTCAATGTTCTGGCCAACAGTGGACCACTACTGAAAGAGCAGGGGAACCACCTGCGAGAGACGAAAACGCTCAAACGTATCTGCCAACCATCGCTAGCATCTTCTTCTCATCTATAGTCAAACAGTTTATACATAAATACTACTTAAATTTTTTTCTCACAAAATGTTCTTCCAGTTCTGTATCAAGCATTGCATTTTTATTTTTCGCATATAACTTAGGTAATAAACTCTCTTTTCTATACAAGATAGAAAGATATTGCAATATAATATATATATATAAAACAAAATATATATCAAAGTTTATGAGTGTTAAATAATGCTGTAGCAATATTTAAAATCATATACAACTGAGGCAGCAAACAATATATGGAAAACAGTAGTAGTTCGTTAGTGTAAAGAATATTTTAAAACATAAATTAATAAAAAAAAAATTAGGACATCTAAAATGGTTTAGTCATGTGGCAAAAATGGCAAAAAAGAGCGATGTCTTTAACTATATACGAGAATAGATGAAACAAAGAGTAGAAAGTAGATGTAGCTTGCAATAATGTAGGAAAAAGGTTAAATTAATTTTTTTTTTTTTTTAAATCTGATTACTGCGAGAAAAGGTGCACATAAAACTACAATATAAAAATTCATATATTGATCTAGAAAGAGTAAAGTGACGTGCAAATCATAGTAAAATACGATTTAATGTCATGGTAGATTGTGAGTATGGTCAACAGTAGGGTTATATAATCGTTCATTCCCTTAGTGCTATGCCAAATGTCGCTGACAATCAAGTCGTTCCATTTGCTATGGTCTATAGTGTACTGAATCAGATGTTCCGTTTTTCCACCCCCAAGTCTTGTAGTCAGTTTGTCAATGCTCCGTAAGCAGCGCAAAGAAAAATGATTATGATGATGGTAATTGCTGTATCACTGTCTGATGCCTAGATCCGATTAGATCACTCTGCTTTCATTAATACTTACTTAATTACTCACACCTTATGCCCGTCAGCCAACAAAAACACTTCGAACTCTCTTCGTGCACGTGATGAAATAAAGAAATCATCTCTACCCGAAGCACCAGAAACAGAATGATCCACTATGAGTACTGAATCATCACTGTATGAAGACATGAGGGCACTGGACATAAATCCAGGAACCTGGAAGGATGAAGCTGCCGATCGCACCAAGTGGCGATGCTATCTACGGCGCCACCTCAGATTGGGTGAAAAGAAGCTCTCACAGCAAGCAGAAGAGAGGAGAATTTATCGATAGAAACATCAGGAAAATAAGCAGCTGAGTGCTGTCACCTCAGGTGCGCGTTCCCATAGTTAGTTATGACTGAAGGGGCTATTATTATTATTATTATGGTGATTGTGCATGATGATGATGAGGAGTATGGTGATGATGGATGATTATGAGGAGGAGGGTGGTGATGATAGATGACAAAGGTGGTGGTAAATGATGATGATGATGGGGATTTGTGGTGATGGATGATGACTGTGATAGATAATGATGAATATGGTGGATCAAGATGATGGCAGATGACGATGGTGGCTGATAATAATTATGTTGCGAATGATGATGAGATTAGTGGTGCAGATGATGACAATGACCGTGATGACATTGTAACACTTTGACCTTTCAACTCAACGTCATGTTAAGCTAGCGGTTGATTATCTAATTCTACAAATTAATGAGCAAAAATTATAACATTCGAGGTGTCACCTATTTTGTAACAACTAGTGCACAAAAAATTCTACATCTTAATGTTAACATCACAAACAACTAGCTTATTCATGAGGGAACCTATGAGAAGTTTATTGTTGTAGACTGCTGCAACTGTAGAGGCGCTGATGAGGTCTCCGTGATCATAAAACAGTTCAGTGATATTCTCCGAGTCAATTTTACCATCCTTCAAAGGCAACTTCAAAACCTGAAAGATTGGAAAAAAGACAATTAGAAACTGATGTAGATATTTTTAGATTAAAAGATAGCTAGTAACCCTTCAATTAGAAACTAAAGCAGGTCTTAGATAAAAAGCTAGCCAGTAACCAGTCATTTAGAAACTGGTGCAGAAACTTTTAGATTAAAAGTTAGTTAGTAACCTGTCAATTAGAAACTGGTGCAGACACTTTTAGATTAAAAGCTATCAAGTAACCCGTCAATTAAAAACTAATGCAGACACTTTTAGATTAAAAGCTACCAAGTAACACGTCAATTAGAGACTATTGCAGAAACTTTTAGACTTAAAGCTACCGAGTAACCCGTCAATTAGAAACTATTGCAGAAACTTTTAGATTAAAAGCTAGCTAGTAACCCGTCATTTAGAAACTGGTGCAGAAACTTTTAGATTAAAAGCTAGCTAGTAACCCGTCATTTAAAAACTAGTGCAGAAACTTTTAGATTAAACGCTAGCTAGTAACCTGTCAATTAGAAACTAGTGCATAAACTATTAGATTAAACGCTACCGAGTAACCCATCAATTAAAAACTAGTGCAGAAACTTTTAGATTAAAAGCTAGCTAGTAGCCCGTCATACCCCTAATGATAAGAATTTTGTTCGGCTTCCTGTCCTCATGACAGCACCATTTCTCATATGTTAGCTTTCTTCCTTTCCATTCGCTTTCCCCTTCAGTGCATCTTTGTTGTCAAACCTATCTGGATGCATCGGCTATAAAGCCACAGAACAAACCGTCAAAAATGGCGGCACTAGAAGCGAATAAGTAAATAAATTGTGATTGGACTAATTATTAAACAGCTCTTTTATCACCAACTTTTTTGGGAGCCGCGCTGGTGTAATGGCTTCGGCGTTGTACTGGCGACCAGGTGTTCATGGTTCAAACCCGGGCGTCGGCGTTTGAAGAAATGTTTACGGCCGGAAATTTGACTGAATAGCCTGAACGGCTCCTGTGATAAACCCTCTGTGGATGGGAAGGAGCGAAGCTCCTGACCGGGTTGGAAGGAAAGTCCTCAGGTTCCCCAGCCTCGCAATGACATGTCATTGGGCCGAAGGGCTGAAAGCCCAAGTGCCGCTGGTTAAAAAAAAAAAAAAAAAAAAAAAAAAAAAAAAAAAAAATCACCAACTTTTTTGGGGGGGGGGAGGTGGTTGTAAGTTCAGGAAATGGTATTCTTTAAATTGTTCTTGCCCTTGGTATCCTGTGTTGTCCAGCGTCAGATTGGATAAGCGGTTAGCGCAGTTTACTGTCGCGACGAAGTTGCTGGGTTCCGGAATAGAAACCTGGTAGGCCACGCTCCAGTCTCCCCAGCTGTAAATTGGTACTTGACTCTGCTCTAACGTTAGTGAAGGTAAAAGGCAGCGAGGAAGGGAGCTGGTCACCCAACTACGAGTACATAAAAAGCTGGACCAAGTATGGTGAAGTCTCTAACACTTCACTTCCCTACCGCAATATCTGCTATGAGACTACCTTGACCTTAGCCAGCCTGTGTCCAGAAGATATCTTTAAGATTGTCTGGGTTCCTTCCTCGCGTGAGCGCTCTATAAAGTTGACCTTGAGCAAAGACTGCTTTTGGTACTTTCATCTTCTTCGTGCACTCTCAGACGTCTAATTGAATATTTAAAAAAAAAAAAAAGCAGTGGTCAGCTTATGGTTATTTGTTTCTCTATAGATTGTTTCCAGAAATAGTACTTATGACGGCCATCTGTGCTTTCTTGGTTGCTCGTATGTTGGGCATCTTTGAAGCAGATGTTCAGCAGTCATTTAATCTATGCCACAGTTACACATTGGTGGTTCCTATCTTTAGCTTGTTAAACAGATCAGTGCTCTGCAATTGGTGTGCTGAAAATTTGATCTCGCTCCTTCTTCTATTACTGAAGACACTTCTACCGTGAGATTATATGTTAATCACACCTCGACAAGGGACATTTAAACAGAGCTGACAGCTCATCATCAACTCCACGCCAGATTATGGCAGCAGTTTTTTTTTTTAAATAAAGTTTTGCCTCGTTTTTGCGAGGCGCGTCCAGTTCAACCTAGTCGGTTATATTAGGGCGCATCTCCAAATATAACAGACCTTTAGTGATCATACATCTGTATGGCAGCAGTTAGGACCAGTCTCACAAGTGAAAATGACTGACTGAAGCTGACGATGATTACTTAGGATGACAGTGGCTTAGTGAAGCTGACAATGGCTGCTGAGGATGACAATGACTTACTGAGGATGACAATGATTCACTGAGTTGACAATGACATAATGAGGACGACAATGACTTAATGAGGGTGACAATGACTTATTAAAGGTGACAATGACTTACTAAATATGACAGTAACTTACTAATGGTGACAATGACTTAGTGGGGATGACAATGACAAACTGAGGATGAAAGTGACTTGCTTAGGGTGAAAATGGCTTACTTAAATTGACAATGACTTACTGAGGATGGGGCTTGTCGCCTTGGATCATCTAAGTGTAAAGCAATTTTGTATAGAATGGGATGAGTTCCCGTGTAGAGTGCATCCCCTGACTGAGAAAGAAGCAGGTTGTCAGCTATGGTATGAAGGGCCACTGACTGAAGTAAAACCAGTGAATTGTCATCTTTACGTTCATAAACATTCACGGTGCTGAGTGGAGGAAAATTCACGTACAGGTATCTGAAATGACACATGCAATCACGTTATATTAATGAAACGTTATCACACCAAGCGTGCTATGCAACAAATGAGATCAGTAAAAGCAGTGCTGGAAATTTATTTTATATCGAGTCCACCGACAAATTATGCATATTACCAGCTCAACAGAGGTCAACAAGTGGTAATCTCCAGACTCGGCGCTGGCCACAACAGACTGAGATGGTATCTATTCAACAAGATAAAGATAGGAATTACTGATGAGCTTACTGTGGCACCGATACAACAACTGCTGAAAATATGCTGCAAAGGTGTCCAAAATATTTGTAAAATAGAAAGTATACTTCGCCGTCACTAGTACCATTCCTGGACAAACTGTGAAAATACCAACAACCCCTGGCTTACCACAGCATGCTTTAAACGTATTCAAACTGAAAGTGTACGAGGAATACGAATTTGGTATGAAAGGTGATATGATGTAAATAGTTTGGACCATCTAATCTGATGCACAAGAGACTAAAAGGAAAAAAAATAGAAATAATATCCTTAGTACTACAATTATCATTGAATAATACAGAATACTGTTTGCTGCGTAGTTTATAAACAACATGACAAAAATACCATCGATATAACACCACAATAGGATAAGTGAGTAAATTGAATAATGATAATGAAGGTCTTAATTAAACGATTATTATTATTGGTGTAATTATCATCTGGAAATAGTGACCAGAAGAAAAGGTTTATTAAATCAAGTTGCCAGAAATTATTAAGACCTCTCTGTGCTCTAAGAGTCCAGACGTTTTAAACACATAGAAAATGGAAATCCGAGGCCTGTAAACAGTAAATAAATATTACACACACATAAAGGTATGTTTTCAGACACTCGTGAATAATAAAGAAGTAGAAAACTAGACAACAGAAAAACAGCAGACGTGAGTGGCTTACCGGGGAATCGAACCCAGGACCTTCCGTGCGGCACCCCCGCCTAGCTATGGAAGCAAATCACACTATCCTACCTGCCAGCTAAGCACCACAGATATTATGCTTCAATGGCAGGGGTTATTAGTGCGACAAAATTTCCGGTATTATGTGCTGCTGGTCGCACTAATAACCGCTGTCATCGAAGCATCATTTTTGTGGTGCTTAGCTGGCAGGGAGGAAAGTGTGATTCGCTTCCATAGCTAGGCAGGGGTGCCGCACGGAAGGTCCTGTGTTCGATTCCCCGATAAGCCACTCACGTCTGTTGTTTTTTCGGCTGTCTAGTTTTCTACTTCTTTATTATTCCCGAGTGTCTGAAAACATGCCTTTATGTGTGTGTAATATTTATCTAAGAGTCCAGGCATAGTTTCGACAAGGAAAGAAAATATTATAGGAAAAAAGGACTCAAACCATCCCGGATCAGTTTTCTTCACTTCAGATCGAGAATAGATAAAGGCTTGACAGCTGTGATATTATTTGCGTCGATCTCTGCTTCACTCCGGAAGTAATCAGTTACATTTGTTGTACTGACTTTATTCCGTGCTTTTCAGTGGTCAGCACCTTTTTTCTTTCTCTGCTATGTAGCAGATATTTTGTATTTTCAAACATTCTTACACTCCTCTCAGTGATAAGTCGTCATGTCTGTTTGCTTACCTGTTCCTCCGTGCTAAGGAACTGATAAGATAATATTAGGCGACAACCATGTTGGTTAATTTCGGGTGTGCCCGACATCAGGCTACGGAGTAACACTAAAATCACCCAGCGCAGTTGTTTAATCGCTGATAAGGCCTTGGTGCGTTCTCTGCCAAGATGGTAAAGAGACGGATTTTGTGTGCTCAAGCGACAGATAACAAGATTACTCGTCTGTGCGGCACATTTTGGACAGACATGCACGACATCATCGTTTCCAGCACACCTTGTTACAAAGACATTACTTTATATTAAAGTGATGGCAAAAGTTATTTGTAAACATGGGCGAGAGAGGATCGGACGTTTTATTTCCATATATAGGCGAAGTGACCGTTTGCATTACGCATATTATTTCAGGCGGAAATAATTTTGAAATTACCCCACACAACACGCATGTTTGAAATGATTGGAGCTTTCTTAGCATCGTAACAATACAAGTGCGGGGGAGGAAGGGTCATATAACCTGACCTTTTCGCAGTTTTAAGACACTGTGAAGATCGCATGCCAAGACGAAACCAGGCTGCCAGAAGTTAGAATTCGTAATTCCATTTTTCAGACCGGACTTTGGTTGGAGTATTTTGAAGGACTTAAACAGCCCAGGAAATCTGTATCATTTAATAACGAACCGGGATCTGATGACAACTGAAAACACGGAGTCATAGAGGGAATCTAGTGTTAAAATAACGACCCCCAAGAACACGCGTAAGAGGCCTAGTCAAGTGCCTTTATTCATCTGAGCAAACATTCTGTGAGCGAAGATTGTCGTAAGTTGTGCATTTTACATTTTATAATTTTCATTACTAACAGTAACCTGTGAACTTATATATATATATATATATATATATATATATATGTATATATATATATATATATATATATATATATATATATATATATATATATATATATATATATATATATATATATATTCTCTCTCTAACCAGCGGCACTCGAGCTTTCCAGCCCTTTTGGCCCAATGACACATCATTGCGAGTCTGGGGAGACAGTGGACTTTCCTTCCAACCCGGTCAGGAACTTCGCTCTTTCTCATCCACATGGGGTTTATCTGCAGGAGCCGTTCAGGTTATTCAGTCAAATTCCCGGTCGATGACACTCCTACAAATGCCGGCGTCCGGGCTTGAACTTTAAAAACCTGGTCGCTAGCGCAACGTTTTAACCATTGCTCCAGCGCGGCTCAACATATATATATATATATATATATATATATATATATATATATATATATATATATATATATATATATATATATATATATATATATATATATATATATATATATATATTACTACTGGACAAAAGTTACGGGCCACCGAGAAAAACTCCTCTATGGACCAATTAAATGCAACCAGGTGTAAACAATTTATTACAAAATAGAGCTGATTTATCCGTGGAAAAGATCAGTCAAGTTTTTTTAATAATGTGTGACTTACTAACAAAAAGAAGTTCAACTCACTTTTTCACCTTTTGAACTAGTGGGGCGTGTTGCAAAAACGACGAGTTTTTGCAGCAACAATGGCAATTTTCACGTGCGGGTTAAAGTGACCCAGTGTTTGGACATTAAAAAAAAAAATTAACTTTGTGCACACAGAATCAGCTCTATTTTGTAATAAATTGTTTACACCTGGTTGCATTTAATTGGTCCATAGAGGAGTTTTTCTTGGTGGCCCTTAACTTTTGTCCAGTAGTATATATTACCACGTGAATACTGATAGTGAAAATTGCTAAATGGAAGTCCAAGTCATTTGAGGCGGGCAACCTCATTATATAGAATGATAAATTCATGAACCACCACTGCAAGGGTTGGTGACTGCTTTATTGCTAGTTTCTCTAAGAGAACTAAAAAACATAGGTAGTAATAAGTTCCATATGAAGAAGGGAGGGAAAGATGAAAGAAATGATGTACATTCTAATTATAATATTTACAAGTACAAACCAGTGTAAAGATCTAAGTAAACGTATTCACCTTAAAAAATGAAAGTTTTCAAGCTTTTCAACCAGTGTAGATGTAAAAGAAAACATATTCAATCTATATTGTGAACATTTTCAACCAGTGTAAATGTAACTGAAAACATATTCAATCTTTATTGTGGACATTTTCCAACCAATGTAAATGTAAACATATTCTATCTATAATATTAGCATTTTCATTTGAACGTAAAGTAAATATAAAGCTATTCAATTTAAATGTAAAGAAAGTTTCTTCTCGAGGGATTAAGTTTAATTCGCATCGAGGGTAAATTCTGAGGTAGATGGGATGGTGAAATAGGAGAAATAGACCCATAACTATGTGTCGGAAAACGCAATACTCAGGAGAGCGATTTGTTTCTATTCTTTTACTATAGTTGTTGGTGGTACCAGCTGAGAGTACTATCTCTGGAAAAAGTGGCCTAAGCTTTAAGACGAGGGACCAACTTCGTAGACACTCCCTGACACTTCTGGGAACGTGCTGCGCCTTACAACCTTGACCAGTAACGAACGGGATCAGTCTACCAAGAACCAACCCACCAGAAGGAGCAGAACTGTCACAGACAGCTAAGTAAAACATAAAAGCTGCCAAATGACCTTCTTTACAAACTACCAGTACATCACCCAGTGATGCTAATTTTCTGATAAATAATTATTCATTTTTTAAAACCTTGTTAAAACCTAAATGATTATTAAATTTGTTATTTGTAAATATACAAATTAATGTCGGTTTAATCATTTTGAATGTACTGCATGTTTGTCTCAGTCAATTTACTAAATACACTCTAAACAGAGCTATACCATAATAAGAAGGATTCCACTGAGTAAATCAGGGTGGGGGCTTGAACGAGCTGAAATTAATAATTGCTTATTTCTTCATAAAAGGCGGCGGACCGATATAAGTTAATAATTGCCCTGCCAATGCAGCATTGTTCTTGCCTTCGGAAATATCTTATGAAAACTACCTTGAGATAGAAGCATCATTATCCTTCTATCTACAACTCTGTCAAGAGTAATCTTGTGCGAAGGTAGACACCTTTGAAGACCCATATTAGATACTCTTGAGTTTTTGCCACTGATGGACCACTACTGCAAAGCAGGGAAGGCAAATCCTTGACAACAGCGAGTACGAAATCACTAACACTGACAAAAATAACAAGAGTAAAGTCAGACAAGTAGTTTTCATGAGCCAATGGACAGCAAAGACACAAAACAAAAGGTTTACATATGAATAACGTGAAAATAATAGTAAAGTCTCTAACATTATAATATCACATTCCTTCCTGTCCTACCAGGGCCGGCCTTAGCGGTTGAAGCACCCCAAGTAAACTTTTTATTTGCGCCATCACTACAATTTTCACGTGTTTACGTGGAGAACATTTTACTGTGTTTGGCCGTTTCCAGCCTGAAATGAAAAATAAAATGCATACATTTAACGGCGTTTACCGTAGTCCGGGATTGAAAGATGCTCCTGTCGAAACTGAAATCAACAATTAAATGCATCTTTTACATGTTTACTGAAATGTCGGCGTTAAACAGTCACTGTTCGGACTTTAACAGCAGCATATTGCTATATCATTTCGATGCACATCTTTGGCAATGACGTATTCAGTGGATAACTTTGCCAACCCATGTTGAGTCATATGTGTATGAAGACGAGTATTTAGTAATGTTAACTCAGTTCTGTTCTAGCTACTGCTACCACAAGGTCATTTGTTTCTTTTTTTTTTTTTTAGATGTGCCCTTTAATATAACCGACGACGAAGTTTGAACATAGTTTAATGGGGCCAACTATTTTAAAAAAAAAAAAAAAAAGAATAAAGCTACAGATATTCAAAAAAGATTGAATAATTGCATTCAATGTCTTACTGCTGGCTTCTGGCACAATTTTAATTCTTCGCAAGAACCGATTCCAGTGATGTATTTTTAAAAAAATATATATATATAAAATGTCATCTACAAGAGTAGTTAATATATTCATTTCCTGTGCGGTACATAGACCGGTTGTTGCGCCAAACAACAGCGGTTACCCTTAGAGGAATAAGATGGACAACGTTTACCACACTGGAAGATCTAGAATACGCAGATGATACTGCACTACTCTCACATTCACATCAGCACATCAAAGAAAAACAGACAGACTGAATAAATATAACCAACATGTGGGACCGAACATCAGCCTAAAGAAGACAGAGCTCATGACAATAAATGTAATCCATCCTGAGCCCATAAAACAACGAACGAAAAGCTGGAACAAAAAAATGCATTTACATATCTAGTGTGACATAATGTGTGCGCCCTCTTCTCCTTTCCGGTAGTATTGAACTACATTTGTTGTTCGTAGTAAATTGGTGCATTATTCTTTTGTTAGCACTCTCTTTTCCCCTACTGTCATTGTTCACGTTTCCCGCTTCGATGCATGACAGGGCCAGACAAGCGTATCGCCCATCCCTGAGAGATGAATTTAGTCACTAAAACGTGATAATACCACATTGACTCCAAGTTAATGCGAGCACGAAGTGTTTGCTTAAGATCGCATAAATACTTCCGACTCAACAGAAAAAATGTAAGAAGTTGTAACGTAAACATTACTAGGATTTATCGTTTATAGCAACTCCATATACTCCATATGCCTGTTTGAAATTTTCTTGCCATAAAGACGAAGTGACAGAACTAGCAGCACCAACATTTCAGCAATTTGGAAGCTATGTTTTAAGTTTAGCAGGCCACCTAAAAAGACTATATTTCATCTCCCAAACCGAGATCTATGATGAACCATAATTTCTCATAATTACCATTTCATATTTATTTACATTATTGTGAAAGGGTGGGCGAGATGATGATGTTGTGATATTTGATCACTCTCTTGCACACTCGCAACCGACCCGATTCAACAATAAAACTCTGATTCTTAAGGCAGGGGCTGTATTTATTTCTTCAACCCAGTCAGTGACATTAAGCACACTAAGCAAACATTAAACAAATAAACCAGCAAACAAAACACCAAACAAACACTCCGCCTGTGCTCGATTGCTAATGTGTCATGTCTCTGTTCCACCCACACAGGGCGCCTCGTATCTTCGTTTTCTCTTTTGTTTTCGTCTACTATGTTGCTGTAATACCCTGTTCAACCTGAAAGTTGGTTATAATTGGGGTATATTGTTTGCCGCTCGCTATCTCTTTATATAGGCCCTAGGACTAATTACGCAACTTAGTCCGCGCGCGCAGTAACTGTGTCACTAAATAACACTCGCCTTTATTGCTCTATTAGGCACGAAAACACAAATCTGGCCCACAACTATCAAATATAACACACCACTATCTTTAGGCTTTATTGTGGCCTAGTAATAAATCTTCATGAAGACTTTGTGGCAAAATCAGGCATTGAACCACGGAGACATTGATAGTGACAAGATGGCGCTGTCACATATTCCCCGCCTGATTTTGTTGTCGTCCCGACAACATCACTACCTCTGGCGCTTCAGTCGAAATCTCTCAGATCGTTGGTGCTGCGCCTGATTATTTCTCAGCGGCGATGTTTTGGGCTCAGATTCTGTATTCGGTACAACCCGGCTGAGGACCCTCTTGGTCGTCATGCCCCAAGTTGTACGTTGTTGGGCTGGCAGTTGCTGTGATCTAGAAGATTTATCTACTTGTACCGCGTCGCTGCTGGCTTGTGACATCTGCTTGTCAGTGCATGTAGCTGTCGACTTTGTAGGGGGATTGCTCCTGACGTGTTTTACACTAGTTTTGTGTGGACGGCGGCTTACGTTCCCCACAATCTGCTTTAGATGAGTTTCCTCTTCTGAACCTTGATGTGCGCCCCCTCCTATCTGCTTAGGACGGGTTTCCTCCCTTAGACGACGACCAATTTTCTCGGTTCCCTTAGGGTGACAGTTGTCACGGCCATCTCTTGGTTTACATACTGTAGGCAACCTGGTTGGGGCAGTACGTCTAGGGAAAGAGCTCCTTGAGGGACAGGCGGCTATCAAATGTTCAGTTGACTTGCATTGAAAACATCTCTTCGGAAGAGGGCCTCGAGGGCATTTGGCTGCCATGTGGCCTGAGAACTCTCCACAATTGTAGCACCTCAACTTTGTAGGCGTTCTCTGTGTCATTGGACGCCTCCTACTACCTTTACACTTTTTACCGCCAATGCCGCATACATAAATTGCTTCCATGCCCTGGACCGATGGTTTGCTGTCAAACTCTACTCGTTCATTCCTCGCCAGACTCCGGAATCCCTTTCTGAAGATCTTGGTCTGATGTACGAATACATCAATACCTCCATCATCTGGCGTGATGAACCCCCATCCCCTGTGGACACTATACCCCTTGCACATCCCTTTTCGCCTTGTCGGTGCAACTGCGTTTGTTGGTGCTGTCAGCTCACAGCTTTCCTTGACAACAGCCTGACTCTCACATACAAGAAGGTCTAGTTGAGGTTCCTGCGGACACACCTCCTCGTCTTGCGTTGGCTGTTCCCGCGGTTGGCATGGTGCTCTCTTTCTCTGCACCTCTTCTTGTGCTGGCGAACTGGCCTGTGACAGCTGTGCTAGCTGGGATTTTAGGAGAGATAATTCTGCTTTGAGTGCCTCTTCTTCATTGTGACCTTCTGCACTTGCTATCTGCACCAGAGTATCAGGCTTTTTACCTTCACATAAAACAGGATATTCCCAAGGCCCCTGACTCACGGCGTGGAAATTCCTGGTCATCTCACTGACTGGTGGTTGCTCGCTGTAGGCTTCTTCCACTATCTTGAGTAACTGCTCAGGACTGGCCTTGGCTCCGCCACGTATCCGTAATTCCCTTGAGACCATTGGTGTGACATTATTCCAGATAATGTCTAACTTGTCTTCTGCCCAAAAGGGCGCCACCTTCCACGCGGCCTCTACATCTTCCACAAACTCTTGCCAAGTGGAACTTGCCTTTCCATCAAATCGGCTTACCTCTGGCCCCTTCACGTACACTACCTTCACAGGCGCATTGATCGAAGCCATCTTGCTGCAATACCGCACCGCTGGGTGTTTTCAGTATAATATTTGCTCGTTTGCTGTTTGCTCGGTGTTACTGTCTGCCTATCCTGCCGACGACACCAATTGTGAAAGGGTGGGCGAGATGATGATGATGATGATGTTGTGATATTTGATCACTCTCTTGCACACTCGCAACCGACCCGATTCAACAATAAAACTCTGATTCTTAAGGCAGGGGCTGTATTTATTTCTACAACCCAGTCAGTGACATTAAGCACACGAAGCAAACATTAAACAAATAAACCAGCAAACAAAACACCAAACAAACACCCAGCCTGTGCTCGATTGCTAATGTGTCATGTCTCTGTTCTACCCACACAGGGCACCTCGTATCTTCGTTTTCTCTTGTCTGGACTGAATCTTCAAATAGGCCTGTTTGTCGCTCGCTATCTCTTTATATAGGCCCTAGGACTAATTACTCAACTTAGTCCGCGCGAGCAGTAACTGTGTCACTAAATAACACTCGCCTTTATTGCTCTATTAGGCACGAAAACACAAATATGGCCCACAACTATCAAATATAACACACCACTATCTTTAGGCTTTATTGTGGCCTAGTAATAAATCTTCATGAAGACTTTGTGGCAAAATCAGGCATTGAACCACGGAGACATTGATAGTGACAAGATGGCGCTGTCACATATTCTCCGCCTGATTTTGTTGTCGTCCCGACAACATCACTACCTCTGGCGCTTCAGTCGAAATCTCTCAGATCGTTGGTGCTGCGCCTGATTATTTCTCAGCGCCGATGTTTTGGGCTCAGATTCTGTATTCGGTACAACCCGGCTGAGGACCCTCTTGGTCGTCATGCCCCAAGTTGTACGTTGTTGGGCTGGCAGTTGCTGTGATCTAGAAGATTTATCTACTTGTACCGCGTCGCTGCTGGCTTGTGACATCTGCTTGTCAGTGCATGTAGCTGTCGACTTTGTAGGGGGATTGCTCCTGACGTGTTTTACACTAGTTTTGTGTGGACGGCGGCTTACGTTCCCCACAATCTGCTTTAGACTTCTGAACCTTGATGTGCGCCCGCTTTATCTGCTTAGGACGGGTTTCCTCCCTTAGGACGGACGTTGACGACGACCAATTTTCTCGGTTCCCCCAAGGGTGACAGTTGTCACGGCCATCTTTGGTTTACATACTGTAGGCAACCTGGTTGGGGCAGTACGTCTAGGGAAAGAGCTCCTTGAAGGACAGGCGGCTATCAAATGTTCAGTTGACTTGCATTGAAAACATCTCTTCGGAAGAGGGCCTCGAGGGCATTTGGCTGCCATGTGGCCTGAGAACTCTCCACAATTGTAGCACCTCAACTTTGTAGGCGTTCTCTGTGTCATTGGACGCCTCCTACTATTTTACACTCTTGACCGCCAATGCCGCATACATAAATTGCTTCCATGCCCTGGAGATGGTTTGCTGTCAAACTCTACTCGTTTTTCCTCGCCAGACTCCGGAATCCCTTTCTGAAGATCTTGGTCTGATGTACGAATACATCAATACCTCCATCATCTGGCGTGATGACACCCATCCCCTGTGGACACTATACCTCTTGCACATCCCTTTTCGCCTTGTCGGTGCAAATGCGTTTGTTGGTGCTTCAGCTCATCAGCTATTTGCCTTGCAGAAGCCTGACTGTAACATACAACACGTTAGTTGAGGACTGCAAATCCCTAGTTCTCGTCTTGCGTTGGCTGTTCCCGCGGTTGGCATGGTGCTCTCTTTCTCTGCACCTCTTCTTGTGCTAAAACTGGCCTGTGACCAGCTGTGCTAGCTGGGATTTTAGGAGAGCTGTCTGCTTTGAGTGCCTCTTCTTCATTGTGACCTTACTGCACTTGCTATCTGCACCAGAGTATCAGGCTTTTTACCTTAACATAAAACAGGATATTCCCAGAGGCCCCTGACTCACGGCGTGGAAATTCCTGGTCATCTCATGACTGGTGGTTGCTCGCTGTATTTCTTTCCACTATTCTTGAGTAACTGCTCAGGACTGGCCTTTGACAGCTTTCCGTAATTCCTTAGATGACCATTGGTGTGACATTATTAATAATGTCTAACTGTGTCTTCTGCCCAAAATGGGCGCCACCTTCCACGCAGCCTCTACATCTTGCTCCAAAACTCTGCACAAGTGGAACTTGCCTTTCCATCAAATCGGCTTACCTCATGGGCCCTTACGTACACTGACACCTCACAGGCTTATTGACTCGAAGGCCATCTTGCTGGAATACCGCACCGCTGGTGTTTGGGTGTTTTCAGTATAATATTTGCTCGTTTTGCTGTTTGCTCGGTGTTACTGTCTGCCTATATCTGCCGACGACACCATTGTGAAAGGCTGGGCGAGATGATGATGATGATGTTGTGATATTTGATCACTTCTTTGCACATTGTGCAACCGACCCGTATTCCAATAATTATAAACTTGATTCTTAAGGCAGGGGCTGTATTTATTTCTACAACCCTTCAGTGACATTAAGCACTAAGCAAACATTAAGCAGCACCTAAACCAGCAAACAAAAACACCAATCAAACACCCAGCTGTGCTCGATTGCTACTGTGTCATGTCTCTGTTCTACCACACAGGTTCACAAGTATCTTCGTTTGATGAAGGACTGAATCTTCAAATAGGCCTGTTTACCGCTCGCTATTCATTATATAGATTCTGTGGCCTAATTGCTCAACTTATGTCCGCTATCCAGTAATTGTGACACTATTAAATAAACAGGGCCAATTTATTGCTCTTCAAATAGGCACTGTGAAAACCCAATAATTTGGCTCCAGAAGCAAAACTTGAAGTCATCAATTAACAAACAACCATTTAGCTTTATTGCGGCCAGTATTAGTCTTCATGAAGACTACATCACAACATTAGGCACATTGAAATAAACGGAGAATTGACAGTGACAAGATGGCGCTGTACACATATGTTTCAAAGTTATTGACATATAAATTGTATATATTGATTTTTACAATTGTCATGTCTCTGGTTGAATTAATCATTACAGAGAGAAAGGTATATGTATGATCCAGAACCTCTAGGATATTAATACATATATTATTATATATATATATATATATTATATATATATACTATTATATATATAGGCCCTATATATATTATATATATATATAGTGTATATAGTATATATGTAATTTATAATATTTGTTTTTTTTTTTTTTTTTTTTTTTTTATTTTTCTCTTAACCAGCGGCACTTGGGCTTCAACCCTTTGGCCCAATGACATATCATTGCGAAGCTGGGGAACCTGAGGACTTTCCTTCCAACCCGGTCAGGAGCTTCGCTCCTTCCCATCCACAGAGGGTTTATCACAGGAGCAAAGAAAGGTTATTCAGTCAAATCTACACGGTCTTTAACATACCTTCACAGCTGACGCTCAGTCAGTACACATTCCTTCAAACGCCGACGCCCGGGTCCCTATACAACGCGCCGAGCCCCAGCCATTACACACCAGCGCTGCCACATATGTTTATAAATTATTGAGCTATAAATTATATATATTGATTTTACATATTCATAGTTGAATTATATTACAGAGATAAGGCATATATATATATAGAACCTATAGTATATATTATTATCTATATATATATATATATATATATATATATATATATATATATATATATATAGATATGTATATATATATATATATATATATATATATATATATATACATATCTATATCGAACTTCTTCTTCTTTGATCTTTATCCGCCAACCGTCAAAGCAGTCAGTGGACATCACGCCTAGTGGCGTCTTGTAGGGCAACAACAAATTGATTCCATTTTGCTCGGTCGGTGGCCATCCTTCGTACAGTTCCCCAACTCTGGTTCATTCTTTGCATCTCAGCCTCCACAGTCCTCTGCCAAGTTGTTTTTGGTTGGCCTCTCTTTCGTTTTCCTTCAAGGGTCCATAGCATAGCTGTTCTCGTGATGGCATCGGGGTCTCTTCTGAGGACATTGTCAACCCAGCTCCAGCGTCTGCCAGCTATGATGGTGTGCATGTCCTCTTGCTTGCTCCGAGTAAGGAGATCTTGGTTGGTGATGGTATTCGGCCAAAAGATTCGGTGAATTTTTCTTAGGCATGTGTTGTGAAAAGAGGACAATTTCGACATTTCCTTCTCTGTAACTCTCCAGCATTCCGCACCATAGAGAAGCACAGAAAGCACACAGCTCTGATATCATCTTAATTTTGTGCTTGTGCTGTATTGAGAGGACTTCCAGATGTTGTTTAGGCTAAAAAAAAATGCTGTTCTTGCTTTGTTCATTCTGTTGTTGATGTCTTTGCTTGCTCCGCCGTCTGGTGTTACTATGCATTCTAGGTATGTGAAGGTGTCTGTCTGTACTAGTTGCTGATTCCTTACTGATATGGGCTCAGGGTTGCTCACATTGAGCGTCATGACCTCTGACTTCTTTAGATGATTGTTCAAGCCCACCTGCTGGCTATACTTATTAAGTCTCTCCGTTTTTTTTCCTGGATGTGTTGATGTGAATGTGCTAGTAGTGCAATGTCATCTGCAAATTCCAGATCTTCCAATGTAGAAAATGTAGTCCATCTTATTCCTCTTGGACTGCCCTCTGTTGTCTGGCGCATCACCCAGTCTATGACTGTTAAAAATAGAGTGGTTGATAAGGGGCATCCCTGTCGTACTCCTGTCTTCACCTCAAAGGTTAGGTTGCTCTGCCCAACGCTACACGTAAAGTTGGCATAGAGGCTTTTTATAATTGACACTATGCAGCTTGGAATTCCATAAGCCCTCAGTATTTTCCATAAACTGTCCCTATATATACTGTCAAAAGCCTTTTCAAAATCAACGAAATTAATGTACAGCTGTCTTTGCCATTCTGAGCACTGCTCTATAATGTTCCTGAGGGTAAATATATGGTCTACACATCTTCTGTTCTTTTTAAAACCTGCTTGTTCTTTACTCAGTTTGTGGTCTACTGCTTTTGAAATTCTCTGTATAATTATCCTGCCTAGTATTTTGCTGGGAACTGAGAGAAGAATCATTCCTCTCCAATTATTGCAGTCTGCAGGATCTCCTTTCTTGGGCAATTTGACAATTATTCTTTTGTTCCACTCCGTTGGTGTTGTCCCTGTTTTCCAGACTTGTGCAAATAGTGGTTCTAATAGTTCTGCTGCTAGCTCAGAGTCTGTCTTAAATAGCTCTGCATTTAAGCTGTCATGGCCAGGAGCTTTTCCATTCTATAACCCTTTGATTGCTGTGATAATGTCTTCTTTTCGTGGAATGTCTGTATTAACATCTAGATCGTTTTCAGCCTCAGGGACATTCAATTGTGTCTCTGGTGGTTCGGGAGCCCCGGTAGCATAGTGGTTAGTGCACCTCCTAGCTCAGTGGTCAGTGCACCTCCTAGCTCAGTGGTCTATGGTTCGATCCCCAGATGAGGTGGGATTTTTTTAGGCAGCAAACGGCTCCTGGGTCGACCCAGCCCCAACTGGGTACCAGAGCAACTCTGGAAAGGTTAAGGCGGCTGGCGTGATGCTGACCACATCACCCCTAGTGTGCCAATGGTAAAGAAAATATGGGCCTAACACCATATTCCCAATATGCCTCAATGGGCGTGTAACGGTATCCCTCTGGTGGTTCCTTGTTCAGAGTTTCTCTGAAATGCTCTGCCCATCTTGTTTCCTGTCCCGCTGCTGTCGTGATGAGATTTCCTTGCTTATCTCTTACTAATGTAATATTGTTTGCACCTCGTTTTCCGCCGATGAATTTAGTTATTTTGTATACTGTGTTTTGTTCATTTCTCAGTGCTGCCTTTTCTGCCTGTCTTGCAAGATCGTCTAGGAAATTCTTTTTGTTGGCTCGGGTTTGGCGTTTAACTTCCTTGTCCAGATGACTGTACTGTTCGCTATATAGTTGCTTTAACCTGGGGGACTTCGCTTCTGTTTTTTTCTTTTCATTTCCTTTCTCATCGTTATGGTGTTTAATGTTTCTGGTGTTATCCAGTCTTGCTTCTTCCTTTCCTGGAATCCCAAGCATGATTATATTGTTGAAATGGTGTTGAATTTCTGGTCTATATCATCAGTCAATGTCTTTTCCTGACTTTTGGCAAATTGATATCGTAGAAAAAATGTATATCGAGCTAATAAAAGGAATTTCGTTGAATTAAATCAGGGGCGGGGGGAGGGGCTTGAACGAGCAAATCATTTATATCCATCTTCACAAAAGGCGGCGGGTCAGATACAAAGCTAACGTGCTAAGACTCATTGAGCATTGTTCTTGACTTCTGAAATATCTTGTGATTACTACCTCGAGGTAGAAGTATCATTATCCTTCTATCTACAACTCTGCCACGAGTAATCCTGTGCGAAGGTAGACACCTTTGAAGACCCACATTAGATACTCTAGGTTTTGGCCACTGTTGGACCACTACTGCAGAGCAAAAAAAAAAGGGGGGGGGGGCGCAACCCGTGACATCTAGGAAGCATAGTTACACCAGAGGCGGAACGTAGACATCAGTAACATAATGAATAAAGCTAGAACAGCCTTCGCCAACCTAAACACCATTTGGAAATCTTCTCAGTACAGGATAAACACTACATTAAGATTATACGGAAGTTGCGTACTTTTTGTACTTTTGTACGGTGCGGAGTGTTGGAGAGTTACAGAAAATGTCCAAATTATCTTCTTTCCAAAAACGTAACTAAGGACAATTCTTCCAACTTTTTGTCCGAATACCATCACAAACCAGGAACTGTTTACACGGTGCAGCCAAAAAGATATCCATACCATCATTGCGGGTACACGCTGGATATGGGTTGGCCATGTCCTCTGAAGAGACACTGGCGCCATCACAAGAACTGCTATGCTCTGGGTCCCAGTAGGACGATGAAAGAGAGGCAGAACATAGACAACCTGGCGGAGAACTATGAAGGCCGAGATGCAAAGCATGAACCAGAGGTGGTGCACTGCACCAAGGATGGCTACCGACCGAGCAAAGAGGGAACAGTTTGTATCTACCCTACAAGACGCCACTAGGCGTGATGGCCACTGACTGTTTTGTCAGTCAGTGGCTAAGCATCCAAGACGTTATGAGGTACTTCAGCACTAATTACTGAGACATGATTCCAATTATGTATATGACTTAGAACTGATAACTGTGTTTTATGCACAATTTAAACTCGTATTTTGAAGACTCGGTGAGTTAGTTCACAATATTATTGAACAAATGGACTTAGAAATTTTGAACACTGTCGTCTATTACTTGGTTCCTCATTTTTTTTCTTTTCAATTTCCAGTTCGAATGCGAACTTTTTCTGCCCCTTCTAAAACGTAATTTCCATGTGTCGTTCCCTGGGGGTTTCTGATGATACATAAAGAACAGGACTACTTCTCCTTCAGGGTCTTGTACGACACGCCTGATATATATAAAAAAGACATCACTGGAGTTGGCTTTTGCGAAGAATTAAAACTGTGTGAGAAGCCAGCGGTAAGAAACTGAATGCAATTATTTACATACCCCCCACCCCCTTTTACGAGGCCACCTGCAGTGGTCGCTCCATGCTCCATGAGCGACAAAGAAAATAGTGATGATAAAACACAATGAAAGGTGTTGTTAGTTCTGTCATCTTGAAGGTATTCTATAGATGTAACGATAAAACACAATGAAAGGTGTTGTTTGTTCTGTCATCTTGAAGGTATTCTATAGATGTAACGATAAAACACAATGAAAGGTGTTGTTTGTTCTGTCATCTTGAAGGTATTCTATAAATGTAACGATAAAACACAATGAAAGGTGTTGTTTGTTCTGTCATCTTGAAGGTATTCTATAGATGTAACAATAAAACACAATGAAAGGTGTTGTTTGTTCTGTCATCTTGAAGGTATTCTATAGATGTAACGATAAAACACAATGAAAGGTATTGTTAGTTCTGTCATCTTGAAGGTATTCTATAGATGTAACGATAAAACACAATGAAAGGTGTTGTTTGTTCTGTCATCTTGAAGGTATTCTATAGATGTAACGATAAAACACAATGAAAGGTGTTGTTAGTTCTGTCATCTTGAAGGTATTCTATAGATGTAACGATAAAACACAATGAAAGGTGTTGTTTGTTCTGTCATCTTGAAGGTATTCTATAGATGTAACGATAAAACACAATGAAAGGTCATGTTTGTTCTGTCATCTTGAAGGTATTCTATAGATGTGACGAAACAGCTTGCAACACATTCACTTAGATACCTTGATGAGCCCCGTTTGTGTTATCTGTTTGGCCTAGAACTTCATACCAAACACGTGCGGTTTCAAATGTAAGTCCCTACAAGCACATAAGGACTTGCAATAAATATTTTTTTTTATAGCTGCTGTACGCCATTCGGTTTCGGTCTGACGGCCCTATATTCTTATCTTACGCAGTGGTTATCAGCCGCAAAACAGTAAAAACAAATCTATACTTGTGCTTTGTAGAGTACACTGTGGCGATATGAATGGTTGAGAATAGTTCACAGAAAATTGAGAAGAGAACTGGTGAACTAGATGTAGGGATGGCACAGCACGGATAGGTAGTCAACTGCAAAGATCTAGGTGGCAGCTGCAGAAAGAGACATGTGAAGAAATCAACTTCTCGCTATATCTATCCTATACTCCTAATAAAAGATGTGAATTCACCTCGTTAATTATACACTACCGATTGAAGATGTAAGCAAATGTTATATAGTCCACACAATAGCAAAAATTTAGAAGTAATTATTGGAATTGAAAACAGAATTAACAACTGCCTTTTATAAGGTAAATCAATATACTTTAATATGTATGTACTAAAAATGTCGATAGATCTATGCACACAATTACTTGAAATCCTGTCAGTTTGTCCTTTTCATCATAAAATTATGGTTCTGGTTATTTTATAGTTTTGTTTCTCAAGTACCACATTCAACTTATCTTCTTCTTCTTCGATCTTTAACCACCGACCGTCAAAGCAGTCAGTGGCCATCACGCCTAGTGGCGTCTTGTAGGGCATCAACAAATTGATTCCGCTTTGCACGGTCGGTGGCCATCCTTCGTACAGTGCCCCAACTCTGGTTCATTCTTTGCATCTCAGCCTCCACAGTCCTCCGCCAAGTTGTTTTTGGTCGGCCTCTCTTTCGCTTTCCTTCAGGGGTCCAAAGCATAGCTGTTCTTGTGATGGCATCGGGGTCTCTTCTGAGGACATGACCAACCCAGCTCCAGCGTCTGCCAGCTATGATGGTGTGCATGTCCTCTTGCTTGCTACAAGTAAGCAGATCTTGGTTGGTGATGGTATTCGGCCAAAAAAATGCGGTGAATTTTTCTTAGGCATGAAAAGAGGACAATTTTGACATTTCCTTCTCTGTGACTCTCCAGCATTCCGCACCATAGAGAAGCACAGAAAGCACGCAGCTCTGGTATAATCTTAATTTTGTGCTTGTGCTGTATTGGGAGGACTTCCAGATGTTATTTAGGCTAAAGAAGGCTGTTCTTGCCTTATTCATTCTGATGTTGATGTCTTTGACTGCCCCACCGTCTGGTGTTACTATGCTTCCTAGGTATGTGAAGGTATCTGTCTGTACCAATTGCTGATTCCTTACTGATATGGGCTCAGGGTTCCTCACATTGAGCGTCATGACCTCAGACTTCTTTAAATTGATGTTCAAGCCCACCTGCTGGCTAAATTTATTAAGTCTATCCGTTTTTTCCTGGATGTGTTGATATGAATGTGCCAGCAGTGCAATGTAATCTGCATATTCCAGATCTTCCAATGTAGAAAATGTAGTCCATCTTATTCCTCTTGGACTGCCCTCTGTTGTCTGGCGCATCACCCAGTCTATGACTGTTAAAAAAAGAGTGGTTGATAAGGGGCATCCCTGTCGTACTCCTGTCTTCACCTCGAAGGTTAGGTTGCTCTGCCCAACACTACACGTAAAGTTGGCATAGAGGCTTTTTATGATTGCCACTATGCAGCTTGGAATTCCATATGCCCTCAGTATTTTCCATAAACTGTCCCTATGTATGCTGTCAAAAGCCTTTTCAAAATCAACAAAATTTATGTAAAGCTGTCTTTGCCATTCTGAGCACTGCTCTATAATGTTCCTGAGAGTGAATATATGGTCTACACATCTTCTGTTCTTTCTAAATCCTGCTTGTTCTTTCCTCAGTTTGTAGTCTACTGCCTTTGAAATTCTCTGTATAATTATCCTGCCTAGTATTTTGCTGGGAACTGAGAGAAGAGTGATTCCTCTCCAATTATTGCAGTCTGCAAGATCTCCCTTTTTGGGCAATTTGACAATTATTCCTTTGTTCCACTCTGATGGTGTTGTTTCCGTTTTCCACACTTGTGCAAATAGTGGTTCTAATAGTTCTGCTGCTAGCTCAGGGTCTGTCTTAAATAGCTCTGCATTTAAGTTATAATGGCCCGGAGCTTTACCGTTCTTTAACCCTTTGATTGCTGTGATGATTTCTTCTTTTCGTGGAATGTCTGTATTTACATCTAGATCGTTTTCAGCCTCAGGAACATTCAATTGTGTCTCTGGTATTTCCTTGTTCAGAGTTTCTCTGAAGTGCTCTGCCCATCTTGTTTCCTGTCCTTCTGCTGTCTTGATGAGATTTCCTTGCTTATCTCTTACTAATGTAAGATTGTTTGCACCTTGTTTTCCGCTGATGAATTTAGTTATTTTGTATACTGTGCTTTGTTCATTTCTCAGTGCTGCCTCTTCTGCCTGTTTTGCAAGATCGTCTAGGAAATTCCTTTTGTTGGCTCGGGTTTGGCGTTTAACTTCCCTGTCCAGCTGGCTGTACTGTTCGCTATATAGTTGCTTTAACCTGGGGGACTTCGCTTCTGTTTTCTTTCTTTTCATTTCCTTTCTCATCTTTATGGTGTTTAGTGTTTCTGGTGTTATCCAGTCTTGCTTCTTCCTTTCCTGGAATCCTAAGCATGATTTGCTACTTTCCTTATATACTGTTGAAATGGTGTTGAAATTCTGGTCTATATCATCAGTCAATGTCTTTTCCCGGCTTTTGGCAAATTGATATCGTTTCTTAATGTCGGCCGCAAAAGCTTTTCTGGTAAGGGGGTCCTTCAATTTGCTGATATCAAACCTTTTCTGTGTAGTTACAGTAGGTCCAGCCCTTCTTAGTTTCACTTTCAGTTTTGCTACTACTAAATGGTGATCACTTCCCATATCTGCGCCTCTTCTTACCTTCACATCTTGTAATGCATGTCTCCATCTACCGTTAACCATGATGTGGTCTATCTGGTTTCTGTCCCGACCATTTGGTGATTCCCATGTTAACTTGTGAATTTCCTTATGTGGGAAAAGTGTTCCTCCAATGACCAGGTTGTTAATGCTACAGAAACTTATTAGCTTATCCCCATTTTCGTTTGCTGTTCCGCTGCCGCATTTCCCCATTGTTCTTTCATTGTATGTATTGTGTGTACCAACTTTCGCATTGAGGTCTCCCATCAACTTATCTGGTTTGAGAATAGCTCTACAGTTCAGCTCTGTAGGTGGATGATTTTCGTCGCCGAGTATATGGTGCTGTCCCACAATTTCACTGTGCTCGTGGACATTATTCACCTGAACGGGAAGTAACCATACTTTTATCAGGCCTTCATCGTTGTTCTCCGAAACTGGGATCATTTACGTCAAGTGTGCCTTTTTAGTCACAAAATTTTGTGTTGCTCATTTAAATGTAGAAACTTTCAGATACACTAGTACTAGCACTGTGGCTTGTAGCTTTTCACACAAGGATGTCAGTTCAGCGTCTTCTGAGCTGTATGAGCTTGATGTGAATTTGGAAAGTATTGGAACTGAAGCGGCTTATATGCGTTTTTTCAGTAAGTCTGACTTGAATGTGTCAACGTTTGATTGGTTTTCTCTCGCTCAGTTCGATTAGCTGTCTCCCTTAACAGCTCCTGCGTTTGATTGGTTCTCTCAATTGGATGTTTCCCTTTCGTGACTGTACATAATGAGGTAACCAATTTTTTAAAAACTGGGAATGACTTTCTATCAATGGAAATAAAGTGAGTTCCATCGTGATTCACTAATTATATTGTGAAAATCAGTGAGAAGTTAATTTTCACGGTTTAAAATTACAGAGAATTATTGTTTACGGTTAAATCAAAAACATACTTATTTTCCACGCCTAGAACCCTGTGAGAATGTTATATACAGTACAAATTTCATAGAGGTTGGTCCCATTTCGCGAAATAAACACACAGGCAGTTGACACGGTAAACATGAGGTACTATTAAATAAAACGTTAGGAAGCATAAACATCGATGGTAAAAACCTGAGAATGATAAAGAGCATGTACTGGAAACAAACAGCAGCTATCAGAATTAGCAACCAAACAGGAATATTTCAGCAGGTAAAGCAAGGTATTAGACCGGCATGTGTGCTATCATCTGGATTTGTCAATCTGTACAGCGAAAATATAATGAACCCATAGAGGATATGTCTTAAATGTGCTAATGATACCGTCTTGACAGCTAAATATGGAAAAGAGTTACGGAGAATTAATAGATACAATAGCGACAGAAAGTGAAAAAAAGGCCTTGGTCTCAAGAACAGTACGTCAGAAGTTTATGCCACCTCGCAGAATATGACTTCTTCAGAAGTAAATCACAGTAAATGGAACCGTTTTTAAACAAGTCAATAGATTTAAATACCTAGCTGCGTTAATAACACCAGACGGAAGATGCATTTCAGATGTGAAGAGTAGAATAGTCCAGGGGTAAAAACAACGTACTATAAAATTAAACGTACTGTATGGCTGCAACAAATCTTTTTCAATGGGAGTAAGAAAGAGAGTTCTTTAGTGTTGTAAAGCCATACGGAAGAAAGTCATGGGAATAAGTGAAAAGCAGGAAAAGACTTGGAGGCCACAGAGATGTGGTTCTGCTGAAGGATGTTAAGACTTCTGCTAAACAGATTAATGAGAATGTCCTAAAACAAGCCAGTGCGCAAAAGACTATTAAATTAGAAGGAAGCAAGGCACTTTCTTTGGGCACGTTATGAAAAAGTAGAAATCTGGAATATACTGCGACAACAGGAACTACTGAAGAGAAGGAAGAGGGTGACGACGAGAGAAGATGCAGAAGTCAACAACAGACTTGATAACAGCACTGGGACAGGAAGTTGCTGAGCCACATCATCGCCTACGCCACCAGGTATGGTACTTAAAGATAAAGAAGAATGTCAACCACAAGCGATCATGCTCTTCATTGACCATCCTCCTACTTTACTTCCCCCCCCCCCCCTTTTCTCCCCCCCCCCCCCCCCACCCGAATGCGATGTTGCTGCACCCATACATTGTTCTTTTGTACTTCATTATTTTGGCGCAAGTTTCTTTTGAAATCTAAAAGGGGCCGGTGTGGGATAAGGATTCTATACCCAGTCACATCCCACGAATATTTAAAACTACAAAACTATATTTATTTGCAACAATGTTGTGCTTCAATTTTTGTGGGAAAGTTTTGGAAAAATTTGAAACATTTAAAAGCACAGAAGCCATAATTCTTCATTGTTCAATTTCATCTTTCATGGCCCTTCAATCTCGGCGCCCCGAGCCAGTGCGGCTGTGACAACTTGCCCAATCTTCTCTTCATTTTTTTTATTATTTACGTGACATCATTTTTTCTCATCCTCAATGCATGATCGCAAAGTCCCGGGAATTGTCACTTGCGGAAAATCTCCTAGCGTTCGGTATTTTCTCCTCGCTATTTTTAGATACGACGTCATTGTTGACCAATGACCTCGGTAGCGAGAAACCCGTTTTAATTTAGGACTGCTTAAACTTGGGAGAACCAGTTTAGGCCACTTAGGAAAACATCACGTGACTTTTAACATTATTGATTGGAGCGTCTAAACGAAGCTAAGGTCACATGATGCACGCTACGAATCACGTGTCCAAGCGGAAATGACCCGCTAAAAGTGCGCCAAACACGGCCATTTTTCACTTGCCCAGGATACCTCGAGATCGCTAGAACTAATCCCGATATCGGGAAGTCTCGCATTATAAGCACTGAAGCCACGTGTCTAAATTGCGGGTTGGCGTCCATCTTTGAGTAGTCTATGGTGACGCCTTGCACGACAGTCAAATCTCAGAGCAGAATACGGAGTCGAGCACAGAGCAGGCAAATCCGAACCATTCAAGACCTACCTGGGGCAACGTCAGGAGACCGGTGAACTAACCACGCTTCACTATCAGCCAGGGGCTGAAAAGATAAGTTCCTTGAAAAAGGGAACTCACTAAATCAATGCCAAAACTTTAGTCATCCCTGATGAAACACACTTGATGTGAGACACATAGTACATACAGCAGACACTAATTCCATCGACAATACTATCATTCACCATCTATTCATTTTATTGCAATAAACCAATTGGGTGTATATACTGTACCCCATGCTTTGTTCCTTCGATTAGATGTTACATATTGTCTGATGTTTATCTTCCTTTATAAGGGAGGGGGGGGGGGGGGGGGGTGTCGTAAAATATAATATAATTTAAAGAATAATAATAATAGATAACTGAGAAGGGGACGACGGTAGCGAGAGACCAAATATCTCCTTACAATCTTTTCCAGACCTGTCGAGTTAGGAGAATTTACCCTCTTCGTCACCCTTCGGAAGTGGGGAAACCCAGCAGGGATTCCTTGAGCCAAATCTTCCACATCAGATCAAACCCGGTCCTTAAAAATGCCGTGCAGAAGTCGGATGCGTCGACCGAAAGGTGCAGATATCACAGCTTAGGCGCAAACAGACACAACGCAACCACCGTCCTTTTCAGGACGAAGAAGAAGAAGAAGAAGAAGATCTATTATTTCCTCTAAATAAAATTCTTATCCTTTTAAACGCTACGTGACAGCGGCCTTGGCTCGCTCCTTCCTCCCCCCACCTGCACCTTGTGCCTTACCCATACTCTCATATGTATGGACACGTGTCAGCTTGAAATGGAAAAAAATAACAGTATAGTTTCGTTACTGTTAAACTGTTAAATCTTCAGCATTTTACATTTGTGCATGATCTTGAATAATCAATTGTTTCTCTGGGTAAACATCATATTGTCTGACCTCTGACCCATCCCTTATCTTAACCCATGTTACCATCATATATTTTGTGTCTAGTATTATTATCTTCTTCTTTCATTCACTTCCCATTTGGCTCCCTATGGAGCCAATACTACAGTTGGTCCTCTTGCAGAAAGCCTGCACAAGACAGTTAAGTACTATTGCAGTTGTGGTTTTTGTAGTAATGTGTTTGATATGATGAGGTTGCCAGCCTCATGCACAACCTCATATTAGTCGCCTCTTACGACATGCCTGAGGGAGCAGTATTCCTATTCTTTCTTCCTCTCCTCAGAGAGGCCCCTGGAACTACACGAAGTATTTTTTCCTTTCACTAAACGCTATATATCTAATTCTATTTATCATATCTCGACGCCTCGTTTTCCCTTATCTTCTAAATTACTTATCAGAATACGATAGGCTCGAAACCAGGACCATCCGAACAGCAACATCGCCTAGATACGGAAGCGAATCACACTATCCTTCCTGCCAACTAGGCACCAGTAAAATAGTGCATCGTGGGCAGGGGTCATTAGCGTGATTTTTCACATGCAACACTGGATGTGTACCTAGGGCGATCCAGCCTAATTGATGACGCAATCACTTATGTGGTCCCCCTGTTAAACAGTATCGGTCTGATTACACAACACAAAAACATTAATACTGTGTCTAGTAAATGATACGAATGAGAATAAGAAGAGGAAATTTACCTTTTGTCTTTGGACCCAGTGATGCCATTAGGTGAGTGTAGCCCCGAGTCCACCAATGTAAAGTCTGTACTATTGAAGAACACCAGAGAACCAAGGCCAATGGGGAGAAAAGTCTGCTCCAGCAAACTCATTAAGTGATTTTTGAAATACAGGAAATTTGTAACATAAAACTTGTCCTCTTCAATCACAACGAGGTCATTGGGAATCTGGATTTTGTCACCAGAGAAAGTTTTCAGGTGAACAAGTTCATTTGTTTTTGGTAAGTATCGGAACTTTTCAACAGTTTCACCACCATCTTCTCGATGATTGATAACATACAGTAAATGTTCACCTTTAGTCTCATCCTCAAGAAGACTAATACCATGAGGGCGGAATGTTTCTGGATTGAATTCTTTGCTGGGTGTCAGTTTAAGTTTCCTGGCGCCCAGGTCTGGTTTTTTAAAATCATACAGGTAAATGTTGCCTTGAATGTTGTTGGTCCTTAGAAACTCAATAAATGCTGTTGATACAGGAGGGAACCACAAACCTGAAGATACAAAGGCCAGACCATCTTTTGTAACCTCGAGGTCCTCTGATCCAAAATCCAGACCTTTCACGTACCTGAAGAGCAAATAAATTATAATAACAATTAGAATTTAAAAAAAAAAAATTACTGCATAGTGATCAGAATATTACTTTCCATTATGAATATCAATATGCATATTTTCTGTATACAACCTCTCAGGGCCGTAGATAGGACTTAATAAAGGAAAGGGGGGGGGGGGGGGGGGGGGGGGGTTTTAATTTAAAAAAATATAAAAATTGTATGCACTATTTTTTTACCGGTACAGTATAATTTCCACTCTAAGGGGGAGAGTGTTTGAACCCCCAAACCCTCCCCCCCCCACCCCGTATCTACGACCCAGCAACCTCTCCCGTATAGTTGTTGCTGGTGGTCTGTGACGAAACGAAGAAAGAATATGACAGGTGCTCCCTTAAGCATGTCGTACAAGGCAACTAATATAAGATTGTACATGAGTTTGGCAACCTCATCATGTAAAACATATTGCTACAGAAACCACTGATGCAAAAGCAAGTGCAAGCTTGGTGCAGGTTTCCTGTAAAACGAGCAACTATTGCGGTGGTTCCATGCTTTATAAGTAGCCAAAATGAAAATAATAATAATTATTATTATTACTAAATAACCTGCCCAAATAGTATGTTTCTGTTCTCCATCTCTACCCCTTTTTTTTACAAACATATAATACTAAACAATACTTTTTCAGTGCCTGTCTATTTTCTATTTTATCTGCTCTCATCCTGAACATACAAAAACACGACTACTTATTGATACTATCTCACCAAATCCTCTTGACTAAATCGCCATTCTATTCTTTACTTGCAGTTAGAACTGATGTTAAACCCTCTTTCCGCAACGGTTCACCTTTTATTGCCAGGTCAACCGTGAAACGTGTGCCTCAGTGAGCCTTAAATTACCTGCATTCTCCAGGGTAATGCTTTTTATAATGAAGATGTGTACCCAACTTCAGCGCCAAGTCCACAACCTTGTACACCACGACTGCTAGAATGGCTATCTTGACGGCCCCGCGAAGCATCGTTGGTGACTATGCACTTTCAAGTGGTCTCAAGAGTAAGACGTTCTGCGAAGTGAACAAAGACAACAATATTCATATTACATTCCGAAGCTAAAATGTAGTTAATAAAATAAAATGTAATTTCCCAATTCCCTGTGCAGTTCTTGATTCTCTCTGACGAGACAAAGAAAGAATGGGAGTACTGCAACCTCAAGCATGTCGTAGAATGCGACTGATACGAGCAGGGCCGTAGATAGGACTTAATAAGGGGGGGGTTAATAAATAAAAAATTGTATGCACTATTTTGGTACAGGTACAGTATAATTTCTGCCATGGGGGGGGGGGGGGTGGAGGGGAACCCCCCCCCCCCCCCCCCTTTCCGTATCTACGGCTCTGAATATGAGGTTTGCATGGGGCTGACAACCTCATCATTTCAAAGAAATTGCCACTGTGTTATCACCGTTGTAAGAGCCAGCAAATTCTTGAGGCAGGTTTCCTGAATGACAACCAGCTACAGTGATGATCTATGCTTCATACGGAGCACAAAGGAAAGTAGTAATGATGATTATTTCCAAATAGAAATTATCATCAATCGTAGACCTGCTGATCACATATGAGAAATAATGCATTAGTGAAAGCAATGCTCCTCCTTAGCCATGAGATGTTAATGGGACTATGATAATAAACCAAAAGCTCAAATCAGTATGAGATATTCTGACTATCAACGATTAGCAACAGATATAGTAGGACAAGATCAGAAATGAACATTTCTGGACACGAGCAAAGTAGAAATAACTAGATCAGAGTTTTTAAACCTGTCGTCCAGGCTGAAGGTCCGTGAATCTATGCTACGGGGTCATAACCTACATAACCTGAAATTTAAAATGTAAAGTTCTTTTATTTTCCTTTTATGTACATTTTTTTCCCCAAGAAGGGATCCATAGCCTTCGTAGGACAATCATAGGGGGCCATAGCCTTAATCGGACAATCATAGGGGGCCATAGCCTTTATCGGACAATCATAGGGGGCTATAGCCTTTATCGGACAATCAAAGGGGACCATAGCCTTTATCGGATAATCAAAGCCATTACCTTTATCGAACGATCAATGGAGTCCATGACACACACACAAAAAAAGGTTTAGAAACCCTGATCAAGATCGTCAAATGAAGGCAATAACATAGAAGTTGATTGGGAACGAGATCAATTTTCCATCAATAAATTTGCCAGTGGTCTTCATCGCTTCCCAACCCCCTATATTCTATTGCTCTAGCCTGGAAACCTGGGAGAGTCACGCTGCAGTCTACGAAACTGTAGATGGGTGCCTGGTTGTTCTTGAGTTAGGGAAGGCAAAGGTAGCGAGGAAGGGAACTGGTCATCCCACCTCATGAAGCTGGACCTAGTATAGTGAAGTCTCTAACACTTTACTCCCCTACGGTAGTTATCTGTTAAAGGATTACCTTAGCTTAGAAGACATTTGCTGCTAGATTTACCTGTTGGCCAATTTGTCAGTGTATGTGAACCATTACACTATTTCCGTGGATGTGCTGCAACCATCATCTTGTTCAGAGTTTTTCCCCTTTAATAACCGTTTCTTATTTTTATCTCCCCTTGTATTATTAGTCAATCGTTACAGTTTACATCTGTAATTTACACTGTTACGGATTTTGTGTACACGTTTGACTATTAATACCATTAAAGTTGGCATGAGTGTGTTATTAGATATCTGCTGTTTAATTGACGGTGCGATTCAATGTGTCTGCGCCTTGGCTCCAAATCTTGTTCACCGCGGGTATTTGTACACTGGTCTCATTTTATTTGTCACGTAATAGCAGCAATAGAAAGAGCAGTAGTAGCAACAGTAGTAGTAGCAGCAGTAGTAGCAGCAGCAGTAGTAGTAGTAGTAGCAGCAGCAGTAGTAGCAGCAGCAGTAGTAGTAGCAGTAGTAGTAGCAGCAGTAGTAGTAGCATAGGGTTCCCATAATATTTTGTTTAAAAACCGGGACATTTCCAAATTTTTACCTAAAAAACCCGGGACAATTTGTAAAAAAACGGGACATATTAAAAATTAAGGTAAGCATAAATAAATCTATTATTATATGTTGCACTTAAAATAAGATACTGGTATAAAAATACACACATTAACTAACACAACTTCCACTTTAAAAACGAATTCTAAATTACAAACATACTTAATTAGAAAAATCGCACCTTTAAAAAATATACAATAGTCAAGTTTATATTTCAGATTAATCAGAATATTTATCAGATTTATGGCCCTGTTCAAGAAGTTTTTTTTTCTTCTGATATTTGGACATAGAACTCAGCACAAGAGAAATCCTTAAAATGGGTCTTTATAATGGTTAAAGCTTTCACTGTCTCAACTTTAAGTCTGTTTTTTTTTTTTTTCGTCTGTCCAAAGCGCATTTATTAATGAAAAAACACGTTCAACAGC
>JAMPIV010011233.1:187500-192500 GCA_024509875.1 Oreohelix idahoensis
CTTAAGATGGGAGGAGAAGAAAATATATTCTTGATTTGGTCTAATGAAGATTGGCATTCTTCAGACCAACGGACCAGATTAGGCGAACCTTTCTTCAACAATGTTGAGAGAGGTGCCATGATCGAAGATAAATTTGGAATAAATCTCCCATAAAATTTAATTAAACCTAAGAGACTCCTAACTTGTTTCTTCGTTTTAGGAACAGAGATGTTCAGTATTTTTGAAGTATTGTGGTCTTCTGTCTTCAAGAGACCATGACCAACACGATGACCCAGGAAAGAGATTTCACCAAAACCAACAAAAGCTTTAGAAGGTTTTGCTGTCAAATTATTCTCACGTAGAGTGGACAGTAAGTCATATAACCCTAAATAGTGATCTTCCCAGGTATCACTGAAGAGACAGATGTCATCTAAGTATGCGATGACATCCGAACGATGTGACAGAATTCGACGCATCATGCGAACGAAAGTTGCAGGGGCGTTCATGAGACCAAAAGGCATAACATTCCATTGAAATAGACCCCTAGGTGTAGAAAAAGCAGTAAGAGGTTGGCATGCTCTGCTAAAGGCACTTGCCAATAACCTTTAGACAAGTCAAGTTTAGTGAAGAATCTAGAATTAGAAAGTCTAATCAGTAGATCTTCCAACAAAGGCATCGGTTCAGCATCGAACTTTGTGACCTGATTCAATTTGCGATAATCAACACAAATTCGTATGTTCTTATCCTTCTTCCGGACAATAACCATGGAAGAAGAATATGGTGAAGTCGATGGTTCAATTATATTTAATTGAATCATTTCATCCAATTCCTTTTCCACCTGCGACTGAAAGTGTATAGGAATAGGATACGGCCTAACCCTAATTGGATTATTGTCGGTAAGAATTATGTCATGTTCTATGACATCTGTGTGTCCAGGAATGTCAGTGAGAACATCCTGAAATGTTTGTAACATCGACAAGTCTCGTCGATGTTCGTCACCAGAAAGATTAGGAGAAACAGAAACGTTTTTCCAAGATTCCGTGGAATGTAATGGAACCACTGGAAGGGGAAGGTTGACATCAGAGAAGGTAGCTTCCTCATCCTGAATGACAGACAGGGATGAATAATGACCGTGAGGTGCAGGAGCATCATCCGTTGCCTGGAAAATAGGCAGCAAATAGTCCGGACGTTCGTGAAATTCCGAAAGCATGTTTATGTGGAAAGTTTTATGCTTTCCATCAATATCTACCACATAGTCAACATCGGAAATCCGAGAGACTATTGCATACGGACCTTTCCATGCAATAAGAAGTCTATTTTCCCTACTGGGGAGTAGGACGAATGCTTTGTCACCTGGACAAAGTTGTCGTAGACATCTATTCTTGTTAGCAAACTGTCTTGCCTTCTCTTTAGCAATTTCTGATGAAGCAGTTGCTAGCTTACATGCCTCAACGATCTTTTGTCTAAGAGCAATGACATACTCATATGAGGATTGAGTTTCATCGCTAATATCATCGGCAGTGATGAGATCGTGTAATAAAGACATAGGGCCGCGTGGACGCGCGCCAAAGACAAGTTCGAAGGGAGAAAATCCTGTGTGTTCATTAGGGACTTCTCTATAGGCAAAGAGAGCCGCGGGTAAAACCCTGTCCCAATCTTGAGGATGATCTTCAGTTATCTTACCAAGCAAAGTCTTGAGCGTTCTATTCAGACGCTCAACTAACCCATTAGACATAGGATGGTAGATACTACTGAGAGATCGTTCAATATGTAAGGTAGACATTACCTGTGACATAGTGTCAGATATGAGTTGAGTGCCATGGTCTGACAATATTTCTCTGGGGAACCCCAAGCGACAAAATATCAACCAAAGAGCATCTGCGATATCTGTAGTAGATATGCTCTTAAGAGGAATAGCCTCTGGCCAACGTGTGCACATATCGACACATGTAAGGATAAACTGATGTCCTCTGGCCGACTTGACCTTAAAAGGGCCAATAATATCTATGGCCATTTTCTGAAACGGCCGAATAGGAATGTCAGCAGCCTGGATAGGCGCAGCATGTCGTGGTCCTCTAGATTTGACCTCCTGACATACCTTGCATGATCGGCAGTAAATACGAATGTCCTTATTGACAAAAGGCCAAAAGAAAGCCGCAAGGACTCTCGACTTCGTACGGGAAAAAACCCATATGTCCAGCACATTGCGAGTCATGAGCATGTTGTAATATTTGCACTCTCATGCTCTTGGGAACAAGAATTTGCGAATGTGCCGACGTAGTCGAATCTTGTACCATACGTACAAGTACGCCGTTTCTCATTGCAATCCAAGATTTTCTATTTGTATCCTGATTCGGATCACCTTTCTTCGCAAGAACGAAGAATTTTTTTAAAGAAGGATCTTCTTCTTGCAATTTTATGAAAGAGTCACGAGTGATTACTAAGTGACTATCTTGGCTATCAACTTCATTATCACTATTCAGTGATGTTTCGGGTGTTTGTAGAGCTTGTGCTCTTGTAACTACCTCATTTGTAGCTTGCATGTTATTATCTTCCCAAGCAGCAATCTGCTGTGGGGTACACTCCCTAACTCCGTGAATACGACCAATAATAAGGTCCGCAATAGGATTAGGTAAGAGACAAGCATGCACATCTCCAGTAAAGAAAGGAGTGGCAATGCGAATTACAGCAGTAGGATATTTTTCTAGAGTGCCGCCAAATGTGACACATTTAATAACCCTTCCTGTAGCACAAGATGGATCTACAAGCGATTGTCTAACACCAATAGTGGTGCATCCGGAATCGAAAAGTAGTGAGACCGGAGTATCATTAACAAGACCCTTATGTAGAATTAAAGAACCCCTCCCGTCATGCGCAACAGCAGCAGGAAGAGCGGGAAGTGGGTGACCACAACTCAAAGTAGTTATGGTACCCGGTTCGAATAAAGTACTGCATTGGGGGCATTTGTTTGCTCTCTCAAAGTCAAAAGCAGAACCAGTGACAGCGTCAAAGTTTTTACTATCAACAACATGATTACAGGCTCCCTCAGTTTCCTGTTGTACAGCATTAGCCTGCTGATATCTCTTTTTTTTGTGTTGAGATCTACCCCGACTATTATTACCTCTGAAGTTATCAGAGTTATTATTATCTCTGCAGTTATTATTGTCTCTATTGTAATTGTTATCCTGGTTCGAATTCCAGTTTCCACGATTACTATCATGTTCACATTGATGCGAACATCTATTTGTTTGGTTCTGATGTCTTCGGCAGGAATAACCTCTATTACCATATCCTCTTTTGAAATGCCTATAATTATTAGGGTGATAGTAACGACCACTATCAGGTTGTCTCCAATTCTTCGAAGAAGAATCACCATGAAATTGGTTTCCATGATTTTGACAGAAATTACCGCTGCTCTTTCTATCAAAATTTTGTTGGAATCTACGAGCAAAGTTTTGACCATACGGAGCTGCCGAAGCAACTGGTAAACCTTCTTTCACCTTAGAGTTACCCATGGTTATGTGTGGGTGTGCAGTTACGTATTGGCAACAGAAATCTTCCATTTCTTTTATTGTTTTAGGTTTACGTTCATGAAGGAAAGCAAGGAAAGACTCATTGACAGACGACATGACTTTGTCTCTAAGTATTAAGTCCATAAGTCCTTCATAAGTTTGTTCCGTCTTAGATAGTTCAACCCATCGTGAGAAAGTAATGCGTATTCTTGCAATAAACTCGGAGAATTCAACTCCATTTTCAGGTAACATGTTTTTAAATTGTAGACGATAGCCGTCTTCGTTAAGCTGATATTTCTTTAACAGAGCGGCCCTGACAACCTCATAATTGTTCTTGTCAGGTTCATCCACCATATTTTAATATACTTAGAGCTTTACCTGTCAGTATCCCTGATAACTGATAAACATATTTTGCTTTGTCTATGTTATGAGCTGTACATGCTTGTTCAAATCTGTCCAGATAGAACATTATGTCATCACTGGAAGGACTAAAAGTTGGTAACTTAATCTTAAAAGTATCATTATTAGCCTTACCAGAAGATGAACCCTTGTTTGAATCATTACCATTACTCATGTTCATCAATTTCAATTTTTCCAACTCTAAAGCTAAGACCTTTTCTTCATGTTCCATTTTTGCTTTCTCTTTCCTCTCATCAGATTCTCTCTGTAATCTTCTCTCCTCAGCCTGAGCCTCTATTTGAAGTCTTTCAGCTTCTTTTTCAAGTCTTTTATTTTCAGCCTCTTTTTCAAGTCTTTTATTTTCAGCCTCTTTTTCAAGTCTTTTATTTTCAGCCTCTTTTTCAAGTCTTTTATTTTCAGCCTCTAGCTGGAGTTTTCTTTCCTCAGCTTCTGATTCCCTTTTTTGTTTTTCCATTTCCATTTGGAATCTTTTTTCATCCACCTGCATCTGCAGTTTCTTTTGTTCAGCTTCCATATGCAGTTTCTTTTGTTCAGCTTCCATTGCTTTATCATATCGAGCAGTTGCAAATTCTTCTAACTTATCACCAGTCTTCCCAAGCAATTTACCCTGCTCAATAAAGTGCTCAAATGTAGACATGTTGTCTAACATATGAGTCCAAAACCTGAAATAATTAACTAATTTATTTCAAACCTAAGTGTAACAAGTCTTAATTAAGCACTTGTATATTCACATCACCTTATATTATCCCAGTCTCTGTGGGAAACAAGTCTCCAATCAAAGAACTTGTATATGAAATATCACCAATCAATTCTTGATCATAAGTGCACTTCTCATTCAATAGTGCACAACACTATTCATCATTCATTTATCATCAGTGTAGTAGTAACAGTGCATTAGCATAGCCCATTAACTAATTACTATAACTGTAAACAATGACTATGTAAACACATGCAGAATGTAAACATTGAAAATGTAAACAATGCAAACAATGTAAACAATAACAATGTAAACAATAACAAAGATCAGCAACAATACAAAAACGTTCGCAGAAATCAACTAAAAATAAAGCAGAAATTAATGAAATATCA
>JAMPIV010011233.1:197500-205000 GCA_024509875.1 Oreohelix idahoensis
GGGCTACAGCAGGGTTACACAAAGTTTTGCTGTTTCCTCTGTCTGTGGGACAGCCGTGTCAGGACTTCCATTACAAGAAAAAGGATTGGCCCCAACTACAATCACTTGATTTGGGGGAAAAGAATGTACTTAACGAACCACTTGTAGAATCCCACAAGATCTTGCTCCCTCCTCTCCACATCAAACTTGGACTAATGAAGAATTTGTAAAGGCCATAGGTCGAAATAGGGCAGGACTTTCATACCTTCGTGATAAATTTCCTAGACTTAGTGAGGCCAAAATCAAGGAAGGTGTATTTGTTGGTCCGCAGATATATCAGCTCTTCCCAGATCAGCGTTTTCTTGATATCCTCACAGGTGATGAAAAGTTAGCTTGGAATGCTTTCCAGCAAGTGGCCACAAACTTTCTAGGAAACAGTAATGCTGACAATTTCCAGGAGCTTGTAAAAACCCTCTTGCAGCGCTACGAGAGACTAGGGTGCAACATGTCTTTGAAATTACACTTTTTACACTCTCATCTGGATTTCTTCCCTGCTAACTGCGGTGCTGTCAGTGACGAGCAAGAGGAACGATTTCATCAGGACATTTACTACCCTCGAAAAAATGTACCAAGGGAAATGGAATGCAGCAATGCTAGCAGACTATTGTTAGACCCTTGTGAGAGATGCTCCAGAAACTCATTATAAGCGAAAGGAAAAAGGCATCGCTGTGAATCATTTCCGCTATGAGCATTATAATCATATGGTATGTATATGCAAATGTTTAAAACTTGTTTTATAGATATTTAAAACACTAGAGCTAATTTGGTGTTTTAACTGTCATTTTCATATTCAGCAGCCCAAACAACATAAAGGTAACTTGGTTTGATCTCAGATACATACAAAAAGTTAAAATTTGTTGTCCACTGTTATCGGTAGCCTACTTCTTTCCTGTGTCCGGCCATGAGTAGGAGTAATAGTAGCTGCATCAGTTGTAGCAGTAGTGAAGGCAGTTTTAGTAGTAGCTGCAAGCTGATGTAGCAGCTACGACTTCACTTGTTATATAGTTAGTAAATATACATTTTGTCGCCTTAGAACTGTTTTATTTCATCTACACTTCAGCTTGTTTTGAGAAAAACGCTTTCAAAGTTTTTGGGTCATTAGTTAATAAGAAGGATATTTCACGTTAACATAAAATTTCACATGATGATGAAAACTGTAAACTATATAATATTGTGTAGAATGGTAGATTTAACTGTAAGATGTAGATTTATGACCTCAGGTCGATTGTGGCCAAAAGTGGAGATGGAATAAAGCCGTAGGCCTACTAAGGCGACGCTATGTAAATAACAGTGACCTTACTTTACGTGTCTAGCTTCCTTTCGTGTGAAGTACGATATCGCTTGTTATATAGCTAGTAAATATACGCTGACAAATATAATAACTGCTACCTTACCTTCCGTGCTCAACTATCTGTCCTGTGAAGCTAAATAAAGTGAAAGTGACCGTTCGCTACTAGCTACTCCTGCTATCTTTCGCTCAATAACCACAGCGCTCCAACATAGCGTGACACACTTGTTAGTACACAGCGTTACATAAGAAGATTACATAGTTCAGCCAGTTGCCTGTGTAGCTAGCAGTCCCGTTGAAGGATAGCTCTTATCAGGGACTCATCATGCTAGCAGCAGTGTTTCTCAACGGGGGCGGTACCGCCCCCTGGGGGGCGTTTTCAAAATGTCTGGGGGCGTTCTGATGGGTCGCAACGATTGGGGGTCGCTACTTCCATTCAGGGGGGCGTTGTGTACATTTTTACAAGAATCAATATGAAACAATTACAAAAGATATTCCCCTTCGCATAGCTTGTAACACGATAGTTTTTATTTGCCCCGCGTCCCATGGAGTGTTTCAAGGATTCCAAACGCAAAATTTTAGTACCTGGGATGTTATCATTGTCAGGAGACAGTAGAGTTTTTGGATTCAATCAAAGAAGAATTTAGCATCGAAAGAGAAGTATTGCGAAACGATGTGGCCTATCTTTCACAAATATTTGAAAAGTTAAATGAGGTTCTTCTTAAGCTACAAGGAAATGAGATCAGTCTGATTAAAGTGAAAGGAATTATCATGGGGTTCATCAACAAATTGACATTATATAAAAAATAATCTTAGTCGCCGAGAACTTTCTCATTTTTCATGTTTACTGCAGTTGGGTGGGGACAGGCTTAAAGATTCAGATTTAGAGGTTTATTGCAGTCATTTGGACGCTATTAAAAATGATATGAGCATAAGATTTAAAGACTTGCAAGAACTAATAATACCGGATTGGGTGATTAATCTGTTTGAATCAGACGTGGAACAAGTTAGTCAACATTTACAAGAAGAATTAATTGAGCTACAAAATGACTTTGAGGCAAAAGCACGATTCAGTCACACACATTACGAAAAATTTTGGATCTAGCAGAGGCTTGCGTATCCCGTTCTTTGGTGTGAAACTAAATTGCTAATTACAGCATTCCCAACGTCGTATTTGGTGGAGAATGGATTCAGTGCATTAGTGTTGCTACGACAAAAGCAACGAAACCGACTGCATATTTGTAACAGGATTTTAACAAACTTAGAACCAAATATTACAAAACTGGCTGAGTCACACCAAGCGCATGGATCTCATTAAGTTTCATTAGTAAGTGAATTTTTATATAATTATATCATTATTATCAACTAACAATTTTTTTAATTTTTTCATGTTTAAGTTACATAAGGAGAGGCTTAAATATTCAGATTTGAAGATATATATGCAGTCATTTAGGCGCTATTAAAATGATATGATTATGATAGTTATAGAGTTGTAAGAATTTTATATCATTTGCACCGTCAATTTGCAATTCAAGGATAATGAACTTGTGGTGTATATAATTCCGTACTTAAACACATATTTAATATAACTATGCTTTTATAAATGTGCTTTCTCTCTTTCTTTATATTATAAGAAAAGATAACTCATTAACTACATTGCTTTTTTAAAAGTGTGGTGAAATATATGTATATGTGTGTGTGTGTTTGTGTATACACGATAAAGAGCAAGGGGGTGCTAAAGAGCAAGGGGGTGCTAAAATGGTGGGGGGCTTTTTAAAATATTAGTTGTCAAAAGGGGGCGTTGCTACTATCAGGGTTGAGAACACTGTGCTAGCTGATCGATACTGGTGATCATTTTCAGGGCATATTAATTATCATGCCGACTGTCGTACGGTAGGTAAAATTGTTTTATTTGGCCCGTCTAAGTAAAGAGTGAATGTTGACAGATACACGAGAATGTATAGAAATAGATTTCACAGGTGGTAGGTTGAGGGAAAGATATGTCTCTGGAGTGAGTAGGTTTCTCTCCTTCAGCCTATCCGTACGACTGTGCTTTGTTTACAAGACAGTCTTTGGCCTCCCTATCTAAAAAAATAAAACAAGTTACTCTACACACACAACACTGTGTGACAACAAGACACACACACACGTGAAAAACTAAGGATAGATGGGTATGGGTCTGACCAACACACAAAGTTAAATTTCTTTGTTGTTTATTATCACTAATCTTGTCACAACATCAAATACCCAAAAGATATCAAGAAAATCATTTACATCCAGAGGAAGTAAAGAAGAATGGAGCGCCTTTACCGTATGGAGAAAACTCAAAAAAATATTAACCCAAAGAATGAAGGTTAGCACTTGGCTACAGAATAAACAATCTTGGCACAATATAAGACCAAGTAAAGTAAACAAAAATCAGACAACCAAATTAATAGATAGTTTCCAGCAATAGAAAAAAATCATCACACACTGTCTCACTCGGTGGCCACCTCTCACTCTCTTACCTATTGTCCTTTTACCCGTGGGTCTGTGGTATCCCTTGGTAACAGATTATTCCTCGAACATAAATCCCTATTTCACTGTGATTAATGTACAACTACAGCTGTCGATGATACAAATTGGCCCCAGTTCATCCCCAAAGAAAACTAATGAGGTGAACGCCGAATATGTTATTTTCCTCCATTAATCCTGGTAGCAATATGAATCCTAAAGGTTATCGTCACAGTTCTTAACTATCACTGTTCCTCCGATGGGGTGCACAGTGGAATGTAAGTCTAGACACAGGAACTACAACTGAATAAATTCGTTGCGACAACGCTTGCAGTGTATGGGCGGGCAGGGAAAAACAGGCTTGTTTCCCGCTCGATCTGGAACTTCTATCTGGATACAGGTGTCATTACAAATAGGCGAATAGTGTGAGAATCTTTGCTGGTTACCATTTAAGAGAGGGGGATACTTCTAGTATCTGGGAAAATCCGGTTGCTCCTAATGTTAAAAAAAAATGATGACGATGGATTTTTATATCGGCCGACTCTTTGCCAGAGTGCCGGTCCTGCACAGTGTATAAAATAGGTACTCCACTTGAATACAACTGTCAGGTGTCAGGGGAAAATAATGAGGTTAGCAAGTATACGCCACTGTGGGCTGATACAAAATAATATCCTGGATGTTTTAAGTTCAGTAGTTATAATTTATAGTCACAAAATATCATTGGGCCAGTACACACTTATAATATGGAGAAGAAAAACGACCGCTGGTCGTTCGCTTGGGATCAGGTCTGCGAAAATACAAGAAAACATTTGTGGAAAAATGCTACCATTCTATGTATGTATATATATATATACTGAAGCACATTAAAAACGCACCACCTGTATAATCCAAGAACAGAGTGTGAAATGTAAATATAAGTGTGTACAAGTTTACATATTTGGAATCTTTATTCATTTTCCTATGAATCCATGCTGGTCATTAATTTGTACATTTGATTGTTATGAAATTCATTGCATTCTGTGCAGGCAAGGGAGAAAACCAAAAATACAAAAAAATGCACGTGCGTTATCTTGCTGGAGAAGCTGCAAGTCTGGATAAATTGTGAACGCAGGAGCAACCAGTGCATCCAGAACCTCATCTCGATATGTCACAGCATTAACATTTCCACGGAAGACGTCAAGAGGCAAGCGATGGTGAAAACTGAATCCTCCCCAAATGTGAATACTGCCACCTCGAAATCGGTTGACACAGCAATCTGCAAAACGCTCTTCACACCGTCGCTAAATCCGGATACGTCCATCTGCAAAGGATATGTTGAATCTGTTCTCGTCTGTGAGTAGGACAGCATTCAACTGCAGTCTAGTCCATCTGATATGTTGCTCTGCCCATTGCAGGCGCTGCTAACGATGTCTGTGAGTCAAGTTTGGCCCAACATAAGGTCGTCTTGCAGTAAGGCCTGTATCTCTGAGTCGTCGTATGACTGTCATTCGAGAGACTTGCCCATGTCTACCCACTATTGCTCTTGCTGTTTGACTTGCCGGGAGAGTCAATTCCTTAGGTGATTCAGGACAATATGACGATCTTGCGCAGGGGTAGTAACTCGTGGTTGGCCACTCCGAAGTCTATCCCGGGCACTGCCAAGTGGTTCCGTAACGTTCATTGAGACGTACAATAGTGCTGTGGTGGCAATTCATCCTTCTGGCAATGGCCCGCTAGCTCATTCCGGTCTCCAACATACCAATGGCTCGTTGGCGGTCGTTTTCAGATAGTCGTGGCATTTCAAGCACATGTACTGGGTGTTTTGTCTCAACGGCCTTTTTATACCGAGTATACTGCCACAACGCGTACACATTTTCAGGGTCATAGCTGTTGAGAATCGTGTTGCACGTGTAACTTTCATCGTTTTCATGTAGTCTGTACACACACCCATGGGTTGAATCTTGCACTTTCCATTCCAGCAGCCATTCGCTCTCTACCGCATGGCAAACACGGGGAAAATCCATTCCCACACTTTTTTTTTTTGCCAGCTTCTCGGCATCAGTATATATAATAGTGGTGCGTTTTTAATGTGCTTCAGTATATATATATATATATATATATATATATATATATATATATATAATATATATATATATATATATATATATATATATATATATATATATATATATATATATATATATATATATATATATATATATATATATATATATATATATATATATATATATATATATATATATATATACATATATATATATATATATATGCTGAGCGACTTTAATTACGCATCACTATACGAGTGCCTGGTAAAGTATCTTATGTTCATGCAATTGTTACCGAAATTAGTACACAGGTTCACAAGGTCACCGCCCAGAGGCCAGCATAGTCATTTTGCGCCAGCAAAGCTGGAGACAAGAGTAGCACGTGAAACACGTAAAACATGATTTAGGTGCCTGGTAAAAATTCTGCACGGAAAACATTAATTTCTTTTCACCCAGAGCTCAGCCTAGAGCACTACGGACTGGAAAACAGTCAATATTTTAGTCCACAACCACAAACACGTCGTCAAACCATGCCTAGACTGAGCGCTGCAGAGAGAGAAAGAGCGATAGGAATGATAACAGGCGGGATGTCCACCGGAGAAGCATCCAGACACTTGAATTGCAACCAGTCCACCATCGTCCGACTGCAACAACGTTTAATGGCCACTGGATCCATTGCAGATCGACCCCGTCAAGGTCAACCCAGAGTTACGACACCTGAACAGGACGCGTATATACGGCAGCTTCATTTGCGGAATCGGTTTTTGGCGGCAGCTGTAACAGCAAAAGATGTTGCAGGGAGACGTGGAACCATATCAGAGCACACCGTGCGACGTCGACTGCAGGCGGCAGAACTCAACGCCAGACGTCCTCGAGTCGGCCCAATCCTCTTCCAGTATCATCCCGAGCTCCAGCTGTACCAGCATGATAACGCACGACCACATACAGCTAGGGCCACCACAGCGTTCCTTTGGGCCAATAACATCGCTGTCATACCATGGTCTTCATTGTCCCCAGATATGGCACCCATTGAACACGTCTGGGACGAGATTGGACGCCAACTCTACCGGCACAGACGATCGCAGACCCTGGATCATTTGCGACGCGATATAACCAAAGTATGGGATCGACTCCGCCAGGATTTTCTACGCACACTGGTTAACTCCATGCTGAGACGCTGCTAGGCTTGCCTTGATGCCAACGGTGGCCACACGCGCTACTGAGCGCGTTACAATGACAACAACGACATTTGTGACTTTTCAATTTGACCCCTACCTTACATTTGTGACTGTAGGTTTTTTAATACTGCATGCACTGCTACGCGGATTGCGGGAATCGGTCGGGCAATGGATACTGTTTCCAGTGATATCAAACATGTTACCATTATTTTATTCTCAGACATCTTGGTGAGTGATTCATATAGTGATGCGTAATTAAAGTCTCTCAGTATATATATATATATATATATATATATATATTATATATATATATATATATATATATATATTATATATATATATATATATATATATATATATATATATATATATATATATATATATATATATATATATATATATATATATATATATATATATATATATATATATATATATATATATATATATATATATA